>JARJRE010000377.1:0-33567 GCA_030783385.1 Akanthomyces dipterigenus | reverse complement strand
TTTTTTTTTAAGTCACAGCCCCCCCATTACCAAAACCATTTTCCCCGACCCCCAACGGCCCCCCCCCCCCCCCCCCGTTCAGAACAAAACCAACTCGGCCGTGCAGCTCAGGCACATCCCCACCGGCATCGTCGTCAAGTCGCAGGCCACCCGCTCGCGCGCGCAGAACCGCAAGCACGCGCGCGAGATCCTCGCCCAGCGCCTCGACGACCTGCAGCACGGCGAGCGCAGCCGCGCCGGCATCGTCGGCGCCGTCAGGAAGAAGAGGGCCGACAGCGCGGCCAAGAAGAGCAGGCGCAAGTACAAGAAGCTGGAAGAGGAAAAGACGGCGGCGGCGGAAGAGCATGGACAAGAGGCAGAGCAAACAGACGCAGCACCCAGAGAGAATACTGGTCATGCCCGAGAACAGTCAAGTCTAAGTGCCGCGGCAGCGACGTTAGCGGAGGATACAGCCGAATCGTCGCAAACAGGCTCCGAATCATCAACAAGCCAGTCAACAGGTTCCACAGCCACATAGCAGTTGTAATGTCTATAGGCGGTATTGGCTCCTACACTGAGTGTTGACTACAGGCCGCGATACATGTGCACACTCAAGCATCAACTTGGGAAACCACAACGCATTTTTTAAATAAGTATACAAACTTAACCGTCGCATTCTTCCGTTGGGCTACACCCTTAGCAAACATATATAAAGAATTTTTTGGTGTGAATCTTCGGCGTCTAGTCCGTAAGCCTCGTGAGTACCCAGCCGGGCTACATTACACGGGCCATTGCCATTCCCTCAAAGAACCAGCACCCAACCTCCTGAACCCTATCAAAAACACGTTGCAAATATGAGAGTCGATTGTGGCACACACGAGGCCGACAATATTCCGCGCCGTTCGCCACCATCACAGTTCTTGCCAGTCTCGAAGGATAGGAGGTTTTTGTTTTGCATTTCCTTCGCTACGCCCAAGTCAGTCAAGCCTTCCAACTGCGGGAGCGCTCAAAAACTCACCTTAGAAGCACTTGCGGTGGACAATGGAGGGACCGCTCTCGTCGTACTCCTGCTTGGAGATCCACATTTGCTGGAAGGTGGACAGGGAGGCAAGAATGGAACCTCCGATCCAGACGGAGTACTTGCGCTCGGGGGGAGCAATAATCTTGACCTTCATGGAAGAAGGAGCAAGAGTGGTAATCTCCTTCTGCATACGGTCGGCAAGACCAGGGTACATAGTAGTACCACCAGACTAGAAGAGTCAGCAAAGCACGCAAAAACAAGTTCAGCATATAACCCACCATGACAATGTTGCCGTAGAGATCCTTGCGGACATCGACATCGCACTTGATGATCGAGTTGAAGGTGGTGGCGTGGATACCGCCAGACTCGAGACCGAGGACCGACGGCTGGAAGAGAGCCTCGGGGGTGCGGAAACGCTCGTTGCCAATGGTGATGACCTGACCGTCGGGAAGCTCGTACGACTTCTCGAGAGAAGAGCTCTGGGCAGCAGTCTGGATCTCCTGCTCAAAGTCGAGGGCGACGTAGCAGAGCTTCTCCTTGATGTCACGAACGATTTCACGCTCGGCGGTGGTGGAGAAAGCGTAACCGCGCTCGGCGAGAATCTTCATGAGGTAATCGGTAAGATCACGGCCAGCCATGTCGACACGGGCAATGGCGTGGGGCAGAGCGAAACCCTCGTAGATGGGGACAACGTGGGTGACACCATCACCGGAGTCGAGGACGATACCGGTGGTACGACCAGAGGCGTAGAGGGAGAGGACGGCCTGAATGGAGACGTAGAAGGCGGGGGCGTTGAAGGTCTCAAAGACAATCTGGGTCATCTTCTCACGGTTGGACTTGGGGTTGATGGGGGCCTCGGTAAGGAGGACGGGGTGCTCCTCGGGAGCGACACGGAGCTCGTTGTAGAAGGTGTGGTGCCAGATCTTCTCCATGTCGTCCCAGTTGGTGACGACACCGTGCTCAATGGGGTAGCGGAGGGTGAGGATACCACGCTTGGACTGAGCCTCGTCACCGACGTAGGAGTCCTTCTGACCCATACCGATCATGATACTGCGAAATGGCGTTAGACGTTGGCGCTGACGTTGAGAGTGGCGCATGCGCATAGATGTCTCCGCCGCATCTTTTTTTTTCGATCAAGACTTACCCATGGT
Organism: Akanthomyces dipterigenus; assembly: GCA_030783385.1. Lineage (NCBI taxonomy): Eukaryota > Fungi > Ascomycota > Sordariomycetes > Hypocreales > Cordycipitaceae > Akanthomyces > Akanthomyces dipterigenus. The sequence continues at coordinate 31,416 of JARJRE010000377.1, read as the reverse complement.
GACGGGGGCGACCGACAATGGAAGCTGCGACAGCGAGTTAGCAGCGGCTCGAATTTTGTGCGCCAAGCATCGCCAGCCATCAGGCACAACTCCGCCGTTAGGCCAAAAGCGAGCCAGTTGGCGATAGGAGCTAAAGTGGGGTACTCACGGAAAACAGCTCGGGGCGCATCATCACCGGCGAAACCGGCCTTGCACATACCGGAGCTGCAGCGCTGGTCAGTGTCCGTAAAAGAATTGAGAACCGTCCACCTTCATGCTGAGCCCAGTTTATCCCTTTCCTGTGACGGCCAGACGAAGATTGCGCGTGATGCGGCGCGGGCGGGCATCGATGCCTCTGTCGACAGAGCAGTTCGGACCAGGAGGGGTAAGGGGGCTCAAGCTGGCATGTCGGTGAGGCGGTGGGGGATCAAGCTTACCCATTGTCGATGACGAGGGCAGCAACTTCTTCTGTACAAAATGCAGATGCATGTCAGTGATAATTCCAGATGTCGAGCAACGCAATGGCACTGCATGTCACGGCACTGCAGCATGCACCGCGGGGAGGGGCGGGATTGCGTAAACGCGGCGAGCTGACGAAGACAACGTACCCTCCATGTTTGCGAGATTGAATTAGTTGAGAGAAAAAGAGTCGGGGGGATGCGAAGGGTTGGAAGCTCAAAGGACGGCGTGGACCTCGAAGCTAGATGAGCAGTACAGGAGATGGAGAATGGGCCAAAGGGGAAAAGACTCAGAGTCGGGGGGAGATGGAAGATGGAGTGGGAATTGAATGTTTTTGTAGGGGACGAGAGGAAAGCCAGGAAGGTGTGGAGGAAGAGGGGCGAAGGGAAAGGAGTCAAGTATCTCCGCCGCCTGGCATGGCCGCCCAGTACTTTAGTATAGCTAGAACAGGTACCTAACAGTGCAGCTTGGGGCGGCCCGCTGAGTTGGTTAGGTACCTACATGTCTTGTCTAGCGGTGGTAGGTGGCGGGTTAGAGCAGCCCAGCCAGCCAGCCAGCCGCGCAACAGGCCAACAAGAAACAGGTGCCAAAGAAAAAAAATAGTTGTGGGCGGGGGCATCCAACGAGGACGGGTGGTGTGCACTACCACCATCGTATTCCTGGTGCCGTTACTGCTACCTTCGGCCTGCTCAAGAAGCGAAAAAAAAAAATCAGACAGCTCTCTTGCAGCCATATCAAGCGATTCAGAATGTTCAAGTCCAACAATATGCGGTGGTTGAGAACTCTTCGGCTCCCCTTTACACACACACAGGAATGCAGGCCTCAGCTGTCACACAGGGCACAGGAGGCGCTACCACTATCTTCAGCAACGCTACCGCTGCCGCTGCTCACTAACAGCCCTCGCCTCGCCCCGATTGGCTGGTCATGTCCGCGGTGGATCCAAGGCTGCTCTGCTGAGCCACGCCGACCCGGAGACGCTACACGGTACGTATACCGGACCTGCTTATTACCTTTTTACAGTGGCATGCACCGCTGCATCTCTCGCGGCTGCAACGGGCTGTCATGCCATGTCGTCATCTAGCGGACACTGCTTTAACCATCCATCATCTCAACTCCAACACTCTGTAACACCGATCCAAAATCAGCAACCCCCTTCAGCACCATGCGTGATTCAGTGCCCCTGCAAGAGTCCGCCATGTCTTGAAAACTGACCAGAATGTGTTCGCCTACTATGTCAAGTGGTGCTAAAAATACACACACACCACTGACGACCAACCATCTTCACATATGTAATGCCTCCCGCGCACCTCGCATCCAGATCAGCAAGCCCTTCTAAGTTCTTGGCGCCTTGCCCTCCCTCACTCGAGGCTCTGGTGTGGCGTAACCTGACGTCGTCACCAGTCCACAACGGCCCATAGCCCTCGCCTCATCTCGGAGGACACGCAAGCGAACATGATTCAGCGAGGCGGAGGTCATTCAATGGCTACAAAGATACAATTATTACTCACAAATCTAACTGCCATTAAGGCTGCACTTTCCTTACATCGGAATCCTACCCAAAAGCCTCGTCAAATTGCATGTTCTACCTAAGGAGCTTTTTAATCGATACCAGCCTCATGACCCCCTTTCATTAAAATATTTACCAAAGCATTGATCCTATTCCTGCCGCTTGCTCCTGCAGCGGCGCTATCACGACGATGCCGCACCAGAGCACTTGGCTGGCTTGGCTTTGTTTCCAGTACGGATGCAACACCAACATGCCTCGCTCCATAACGAGTCCGATTTTCGCCAAGACGTGAAGTTCGGGCAACCTATAGGATAATATCGTCGTCTATCAATGCCGTGTGTCGGATTTTGACCTGTAGACTTGGAGAAAGGACTGTCAACGTGCAGGCGGCTGCAACGTGCAAGGTCCCGTAGCTATACCGCCTCTGAGCGTACACAAGGCAACGCTTTCACAGAAGCACAACCGAGGAGATGCCGGATCCGCCCGGAAAGTAACCCATCGTATATTTTACTTCTTACCTTCTTTTTCATTTGCTCCGTCTTAAAAGACATTATACCACCTCAGACCTTGTCGGCTCTGGAGGTTAAACTAGTCCGCATCTGGCTAGCGCCCTCATGAAGATTCGAGAACATTGGCGGAACTTCGATCAAAGCTTTGTGATGCGCATATTGACCCCACGTCCAGAACTTCTTGACGGGGCTCTCTTTTCGAGATTTTATTCTTTTCCTTCTTTTTCTCCGTTTCCGAGCATTTACTTCATACTCAATCTACAAGAGTAAATTCTCGCCCCACGAACACTCCTCAAATCACAATACCCGGCCTTCCATCAACCCCTCCAGAAAAAAAACTATTTCCACCACAATGGCTGACAAACGCCTCAACGAACTCCTCCGCTGGAGCATCGAAAACGCAGAAAACGGCAAGCCCGATGGCGCCGCCCCTGCCGGAGAGGCTCCCGCGGCTTCCAACCTCACGCCCGAGGTCATGGCCGCGCTCATGGGCGGTCCCTCTGAGGCCGACCTGATGCTGGCGTCCATGGACATCATCACGGCCAGCGACGTGACGCTCGACAACAAGCTCATCGCGTTTGACAATTTCGAGCAGCTCATCGAGTCGCTCGACAACGCCAACAACCTGGCCAACCTGGGCCTGTGGACGCCGCTGCTGGCGCAGCTCGCCAGCGACGAGCCCGAGCTGCGCACCATGGCCGCCTGGTGCGTCGGCACCGCCGTCCAGAACAACGAGAAGACGCAGGAGAAGCTGCTCGCCGTCGAGGGCATCCGACCCTTGGTGGCGCTCGCTACACGCGCCACCGAGACGGAAAAGGTCCGTCGCAAGGCCGTCTACGCGCTCAGCTCGGCGATTCGCAACTACCAGCCGGCGCTCGACGCCGCCGTGGCGGAGCTCGTCGCCGCGGGGCACACGGCGGAGACGGTGGACGCGACGGATATGGCGGCCGTGGATACCATTATTACGCCTCTGCGCGAACAGGCCAAGGGCCCTGCTGCGTGAACCAAGCACCGGTATGCGGGCGGACAAAAGCCTATGGCGGAAACAATTGCATGAACTTTGGTGTTGGGGCGTTTTTTACGTATGGAACCAAAACTCAGAGGACTGATACCAGATACATTGGAATGGAATATGTAGACACGGGATATCTTTTTGGGACAATACATTTTCTTGTTGATACATACAACTGTTGGTACATGGGACATGTTATGCTAGTGACCAATGACACTCTTCCTCTTCTTCCCGTCTCCTCACCACCCCGAGTTGTCTTCTTAGTACGAAACCTTGCCGTAGAAAGGAAATCCTAGGGCCTCCAGCAAAAGACGTCCTTGCCTGTCCGATGTTCCAGTCGTCTGAATGATGATGTCGCAACCAGGCATCAGACTAGGCGGGTACATCTATGTAGGAAAATGTCAGTATCAACTATCTTAAGAAAGTAGGTAGACAACTTACATCAAAGTTGTACTCGAGCTCGGGAAAGTAGGACATCCATTCGGGATTGAGGCCCAGGCCCAGGTTGCCTGCACGGTCACCCGAGCTGCCCTTGACACCAGGCCAGTCCTTGATCTTGGGCAGCACCAGCGTCACCAGCTTGTCCACAAACTCGTACGCGGCGCCTCCACGAAGCGTCACCTTGGCGCCCGTCTTCTGGCCCTTGCGGACGCCCCAGTGGATGACGTTGGACTTTGTGCGCGTTACCTCGGGGAACTCGCCGGTGATGGCCTGCACCACCGCGCGGGCGACGTCCAGGTACTCCTTGTTGTCGGCGGCCTCGGGCGCGTACGAGTTGACGGTGACGGCGGCAATCTCGGGCAGGTTGTGCCAGCTCATGTCCTTTTCAACGAGGCCGAGGCGGCCCGACTGGCCACCGCGTGGGCCGCGACGCGGACGATTCTTGTGGTACGGCGAGGAGCCGTCCCACTCGCGCAGCTCACCCTTGCTTGACTCGGGTACCTCGTAGCCGGGCGGCTTGTGCGTGTAGGTGAGCGTCATCAGGTCCGGCGCAATCGTGCTGTCGTAGGTGTGCTTGAGGCGCGGCAGGTTGAACGGTCCGGGGACAAAGTCTCGGGCGGTCGGGTCGGATGAGGGCGGCGACTGGATGGGGTGTAGAGGCCCTCGGTTGTACTTGGGAGGGTGGAATTGGTACCTGTTCGGCCAGTCTTAGCATCTCTTGTCGAAAGAGCAAGAATGGTGATGCTCTGCGAAGTAACCTTGGGGTTGCCATTGACGAGAACATGGAGGACACTTACCGACTACCCGGTAATTGCTTGTCTCTCGTGCTGTTGGCCCTGGCTTCTTTGAAAGACTTGACGGTATCCTCGTCGGGTCCTGGCGTAGAAAACGACGTCGACTCTTCCACGGCAGCCAAGGGGCTCTGCGAAGCGGCCGAGGACGAAGCAAAGCGGCGAGAGCACGGCCGGGCGGCCGGTCGGCTCAATTGCCTGCCGCTAAGAGCGCGAAGTGCGCGGATTCCTTCCCGTGCACCAGCCATGGCGACAACTGATCGAGCGTAGGGTTGTGAAAAGAACGTCGCAATGGGGATGTGCAGTTTGGCCTACTCATGCAAGCCTGCAAATTTACTACTGGTAGAAGCTACGGGGTGTGGCTCGTGCGTGATCAGCCACATTAGTGCGGCGGTGCAAAACAGTACATCCGTGAGATGTGCCAGGGCATCCGAGTCTCTTGATTGCACATTAGTATGAAGATGGTGGCTTTGAATCTTTTGTGATCTAATTTAAATTATAAACCGACACCACCCAAAGAGCCCGGTTATTGTCATGCGGGTGGTGCATAGCCAACGACACGAAGACAGACAAGCGTGCTGGGTATTGGACGGTTAAACCACAGTGGCTAAGCTTACCTTTGGAGTGTGCAAAAGAATTGTTTTGACGTGCAGTTTCATGCCCAGTAGGTAGTGTCTAATGTGACTGCCTACCTATACGACGGCGTAAGCAACTGACGCGGCCAGCGGCTCGGCGCTTGCAGGAAACACCGCTTGAATGCTGCCTAGTTACTTCCGCAGTTGGAGCGCGTGACAGTATGATTGGTGGATATAGGTGCGTCTGACGACTCTACAGGTCACACTAAAGGTTGCGCTACGTTCCCATCAGGTGAGGTCGTCATACGGCGACTGAAGGCCGAGTGCCGGAGGCAGCAGTTTACACCAGGTGGTGGCAGTGTACCTACAGTGAGTGTATGCCGCTGCAAGCCACAGCGCCCGCAGACAGTGTGCGCGAGGCAAACGTAACATAGGTACAAAGGATAACGCAAGTCTCAAATTAGCCAGGCCAATCTCCCCAGCAATGCACCCTAAGTTTATGAGTCTGAGTTGGCATATCCAGGTAGGTATTATTATTAATGTCTTTATTGATTATCGACGCTCAAGCTCCCTGAAACAGCGCCGCATCACGTCTGTTTAGTGGCTCCCGCTGAGCTTAACCCCCGCTATAAGCCGACCAGCCCACCCCCACCTGCCTCACCTCGTCGGGGTCCATCGTTGGCAGGTCCCTGGAAGCTTCGTGACAACAACCTAGCTCCCTTTCCGCATCTCGCCTACCTAGGACATTTCTTCACGTACTCCTCGCTCTAGCTTCGCCATTACCTGTACTCTCATACTTCAACCTCCGCATCGGCTCCAACTGCGCAAGCCCAGTCGCTCCCGCAAAACTCTGGCCCAGCAGCCCCAAAACCTTAACTACTTGTGCCGCGTCGCGCGCGCAAAGGACGGCTTCGATCGTTCAGCCATCATAAAAGTTCGCCCTGTCTCGCACTCCTCGTAACATGACGATTGATCGATCTCGGCTGCCTCGCTGAGATCTGCGAGGCATTGTACCCCGCGACCTACCTGCATCTCCCTTGACCTCGACAAAGTCTCGACTCGATCGCATGTCGAGCATGAAGGAGTTTCCTCGCAAGTTCTTGAGCCTTCGGGACAAGAGCTCCTCGCACAACAGAAGCAAGTCGGCGCCGCCTTCAAAGGTGAGCTCGGTGCCCTCTTTTTGCCCATGTAGATGCCCAGGCTCGATACTAACGCGTCCTTCAGAGCCGACCCCGGTCAACCGAGGCTTTCTTGGCTTTATTCAGCCGCGATGCCAAGTCAAAAGACACTGTCGAAAAGGCCGAAGAAGACGCCAAAGTAAATTCTAGCCATATCACGCCGCGACAGATGTCAGAAAATAGCCTTCTAACAGACTCTAGGTTGAGGAGATCCTCCGACGCCTCGACGAGCTCAACATCACCAGTATTGGCAGTGAACAGATCAGAGGCATGCTTGGTACCCGGTTCGGCGACGGCGACGCCAAAGACGCTGCTGAATTCATAAGCATTGAACAGAGATCCGCCGCCGGTACAATTGTCCCGTACGATCGCAACGTGCAGATGCTCGGCGCTGAGAACCGCGGCGGTGTCACTTGCTACCTTGATGCCCTCCTATTTTCCATGTTTTGCAAGTTGGATACCTTTGAAGGCATGCTCAAAGCTGAATTTCCAGCTGGCGACCCAAAGGCTAAGCTCGTCAATCTGCTGCGAGTATGGGTCAACTTGCTTCGGTCTGGCAAGCTCATTAATGTGGATCTCACACGACTGCTTCAGGAAGCTATGGGTGATAGTGGTTGGCCAGACGCCCGTTTATTGGAACAACAGGACACATCCGAAGCGTTCGCATTTCTCACGGAGACCCTCCAACTCCCATTGCTATCGTTACAGGTCGATCTTTTTCATCAAGGGAGAAGGGACAAGGACGACCACAAGGTTGTCTACGAGCGGCTACTGAACCTGGCGGTCCCAGAAGATGCCGATGGCAAAGGCATCAGGCTGGAAGACTGCCTTGAAGAATACTTCAACGCTCAGGTCGACGTATTACGGGATAGCGAAGAGGCCAAAAAATCGTACTCCGAAGACAAGGGGCCTGATACCCCTACTCTTGTCCACCGAAATACGCTACGACTTGTTCGAGATGAAGAAAACGGTGCCTCCGCAAGCCTGAGTGCCTCTCCGTCGGAAATGTCACCTCTTGACCGATTCCCCAGCCAAACATCAGTTGCAAGCGTGTTGCCCGTCCTTGAGCGACCCGCCACGTCTACTGGCGTGTCTTCAGAGGAAGCGCCCAAAATTGAGGCCCCCGCTGTGCCAAAGCGGCTTTCATTGAGACACAGGTCCGCCAGCGTCATCCAAAGGGTTGTGCTCGATGCAGACGGGAAACCGAGGATCACAGATGCCGAGGACGCCTATAAGCCACGGCGAAAAGGCTCTATTGTCGTCAAGGCTGTAACGATACCTGCTTGGCAATTCTTTCGACTCATTCGTAAGTTTAACCCGGCATTATTGTCATTTCGAGTAATAACAGGGCTGACCTTGACAGCTTGGAATGCTGTTCGAGCAAACGAGCCTCGCAGCGATTCCGAAGTCGTGCTCAATTTTGAAAAGCGACCCGTCGTCGGCATCTGTCTCAAGCGCTATGCCATGACAGAGTCTGGGCAGCCAAACAGACTTAACACATATATTGACATTCCCGATAGTCTTCGTCTACCGCATTTCATGCTCGCCGACGGCCCTAGCACAAATGCCGATGACTCTTTCTCGGCTCCAGACTTTAAGCTTGTGCTGCAATCTGTCATCTGCCACCGCGGTGACTCCCTTCAAAGCGGACACTACATTTCGTTTGCGAGGGCTGCACCCAAGGTTCTCACCTCTAACAGACGGCATAACTTCGATCCGCCCCCAGACTATGAAGAAGCTCAGTGGGTGAAATTTGATGATCTCGAAGAGCCTCGTGTCACTTATGTCGACAATATCAAGAAGTCTCTGACCGAAGAGATGCCCTATCTGCTCTTCTACCAGGTTGTACCCATGGTGGAAGTGGCTTGCCCTTCAACGGATGGCACAGCCACGGGTCCGCCATCTTACCAGGAATCTAAGAATAGCCTGGAGATGCAGATCTCCCAAGCGGCGACCGAGAGCAGCCTCTCTCTCCAGAGCAAGCCTCCCAGCATCCGCCTCTCCCTGGATAATGAGCGACCCGCGGTTGGCACCATTGAGAGGTCAGCACGGCCGTCAGTTTCTGGCTCCGTGCCTGCCGAGTCTCGCCGCGACAGCACCATCTTTACTGCTTCATCCGTTGCCACGCCCGTCATGACTCCAGCTCGCACGCCAGAGGCCAGTTCCCCCATCATATCACCAAGCGACAGCAAGACGCCACGCCTCTCACGCGCGGCGTCCCGTTTTAACCTCGGTCGCCAGAGTCGACCGACCAGCCAGTCTGGCGAGGGTCGCATTAGTCTAACGATTTCTCGTCTTGGTGGTCTCATGAAGCAGAATAGGGAGGCTTTACCCGGTACTGAAACTGGCGAAGAAAGAGGACCGACTCCTCAAGGATCGCCGTCGCCGAGAAACGCTAGTTTCGAAGTCTTTCGCCAAGTAGAGGGCCAACAGCACCCACCTTCGACAGCCAATACGGCCATGATAGCCACCACCGCTGGCACCTCTGTCACCGCTCTGGAGCCGGAACTCAAGCTCCAGCGCAACAAGTCACGACGCAAGAGCAAGTCGCGCGAGAAAACTGTCAAGCACGGGAAGCAAAAAGACAACTCGCAGCCTGATCGTGAATGCCTTCTGATGTAACGTCTGGATCCATCACGGACATTGATGAACCATGATGAAAAATGAGTGGCGCTTTCATTACAAAATCGATTCTTCTTTCGATTAGGAGAAAGGGGCAAAAGGAAGGTTTGCTGCGTTTTGGATAGATACCATTGAGGTGCAAGTCTTGGGAGTTCTAGAACATTGTCCGTCTTTTTCTGTCTTACTTGCGTTATTCCCACACAATCTGAATTCCAAACTTGGCTCCTGGCAGCTCAGCACAAAAAAGCTCTTGGATTCAAGCTCTTACACGCACAGCCAAGGCAGCATCGCATTGTTGATTGCTATCCCGCGTTTCCATAGCATTTGCATACTTGGTCAGGTAGAGTTAATTTCCTGCCTGTAAATACACACTATCATGATAAAAGCAATGTGAAGAATTAACGTATTCATTGAATCTGTCTATAAAATCTTCTGCGGCTTGTGGCATCTTTTCTTTTCTTCATCCAGCACCTCTGCTTCACCTTTTTTGTTCCCTTTCAGAGTTCTTGTACAGTAATCGATACCAGTGGATGCATCGAACCAAAATCCTTCCCGTTGCTCCTCTGAACGAGGACAACCAAAATATATGCCAACAGATATGCCTTTTACCACCACATGGAGCATTTTTTCCTTCTCAACTGGAGGGGGAGAAGAAGAATGAAAGACGCAGAAAGACACAGAGAGAGAAACAGGAGTTTAATATACACGGGCCGAGTGAAAATCGACCCTGGCCTTGTGACAGATGGAGGGGATCCCTCGCGCCGCCCAAAGAGTCTATTTTGGAAAAAGAGATGATGAAACGTCCGTATGCAAGTGCCCAGAGCAGTAGAGAAAAGCGAGGAGCCATCATTCATTACTAAAAGCACAAGGTGATGGGGAGGAAGTAGTAAGACAACAAGGGAAGAAAGATGAACAGCCTCGCCTCTCTCGCGGCTTTCGGTTTACTAGGATTGTCGATTCTTTCTCTCGTCGTCAGAGTAGTCGAGGTATCGCTGCGTTGGGGGCGGGCTACCATTGGGGCGCGACATGGCTGTTATTTAAAAAGGAATGTTTGGGGCGTTCTGGGTGAGAGCCTCCTGCTGGTCTTGCAGCTCCTCGGGAGCGGCCTCGATGGACACGGCGAGACCGAGCTTGGCTTGTTGCGTGAAGTGGTCAATGTCGGCAGCAAAGGTCATCATGACGGGAGGAGCAACACGCTTCTCAAGCAGGCAGCTCAGCTTGCCGTTGGAGTCGGCCTGGGCACGGAAAGTAGACATGCGGAAGTCGTACTTGAGGCCGACGGAGGTGACACCCTCCTTCTGCAGACCACCGCCCATCATGCCCGCAGAGGGCACGAGGCCAAGGGTCAGGTCAACACCGGCCTGGACGCGCTCAGAGATCTTCTTCCAGAAGGAGGTGTTCAGGGTGCCCATGGCGGCCTGCAGCTGAGCGGTGGCGACCCAATCGAGAGACTTGTATCGAGCGCAGTAGGAAACGGCGGTTTCGGGGCCCTGGCCCAGAGAGGGGCGCTGCCAGACAGTCTCGAGACCGAGCGCAAGCTTGGGGGTGACGGATTGCAGGTAGCTGCCGATATAGATGCCCGTCATGCCGCCCTGGAGGAAGGAAGGGTTGAGCATCTTGAGGTTTGCGCTGAAGTCATTGCCAGTATATTCGTGCTCAAACTGCGCCATGTCCTGTCCATCGGGTGACATGGAGGCCTGGACCTTGGAGATGAGTCTGTCCGACCATCGGAGGTTGAAGCGGCCAGAGACGGAACCCTCGTTGTCGACGTTGGCTTGGCAGAATACCTGGGTAGCTAGGTGTTAGCAATCAAGGCGCAAAGCAGAGAGAAAGGAGAGAGATGGCTTCAACTCACGTTGGAGGTACCGTACATGGCGGCAAAGGTGTAGGGGTTGAGCTTCTCGCCCATGGCGAAGCCGTGCGACACCTGGAACAGGGGGGACATGCTAAAGGCCTTGGTGAGGTCGGCGCGGACGCCGGTGAACATGTGGTTGGTGAGGAAGACATCGCGTTGGACCTCCTTGCTCAGATGCTCTATCGTGCCGGGGTTAGCCAGGCCGAGCTTGGCGCGGCGCTCTGAAAAGGAGTTGAGCGCATCGCCGAGGGTGAGCGCAATGGGGTTGCCAAAGAGAATTGAGCGCAACGACTCGACTGCGGCGGCCATTGTGGACTGATTATATTTGGGTTGTTGGGAGAAGAAGCAGCGGCCGATCAAGGGGGAAATGCGGAAGATATGGGCGACAGGACGCGCAGCCAAAGAAAAAGGTCGGGCCCACGATGCACGCTCGAAATAGTGTAAAATTACAAGTCCACGAGCCTAGGTCGCTAGAATGTCTAGAAAATGGCAACAATGGAATATTTTCGTTGGCCGCCAGATGATCGGAGGGAGGTGGGCGGATGGCGAAGCTCGGAGGAGGTAACAGTTAGGAGAGCGACGAGAGCAGGAGAATAATTTTCAGCGGCCCCGGCCTGCTGGAGTTTTGGCGAGCAAAAGGTGGCTCCAGAGCTGATGACGGCTGGACGCGCCACACTGTGGATGAGCTTTGCTTGGGACAGGAGGGAGTGCGGCGTCTAGAATGTTCCGGCTCCGGGCATGAGAGCTGTGGCTGGGCACGTGCAGTTGGCGCAAGAGCAGGACGGATGCAGCGTGTCGCCCAGGTATATTAAAGTGCAAAATATCACAGGGACCGTGGTTTAGCCAGATCTTGTAGCCATTCGATCTATTCAGATGTCCTTGTTACCAGGCTCAATTGGCTTCCACCCAGTGAGAAGACAACCTCTGCCCGGGCGGCTTACCTAATGCCTTCGAGCCCCGCCAAAATCTACCGTGACTGCCCAGAGCCGAGATCTTGGATCATCACGCGGTAGAGCAACTTACCCTAGATAACCGAGCAAACGTTGCATTTCAGCTTCGCTATTCTCTGACTTTGTTTTACCTCCATCTGCCGGGCAAATATACATTTCGTGCTCCTTTTTCTCACCGAAGCGTATCCATAGGCCTTGTTGGTACCCGCACATCTCATTTTCCTGGCCAAGACTGCGCTACCGCAAGTGACGATAAGCCGACTTCATCCCGCACCCCACCAACGAGATACAGCAACGCCGTTGCTTTTTGGCCGTGCAACGGTGGCGGTACACTTAGCCTCCAGTTCATCAGGCAACAGCCCGCCGTTCAAGTCGACTTGAACAGCTCCCCTCACAATGGACACGTTATTGTACGTCAAACACTTGATCAGCAGAAATACCGCCTGTCACTTCCCACCGCCTGCCCCACGGCTTGTGCACAGCTATCGGAGCAACTCGTGTGGGGTGATGTCGGGATATAGAAGTAACGACAAATACACATGCTAACCGACACAGAACCGCCGAGATTGCGGCAAATGCGCCCCGATACCGTCGAAAGAGCTCGACCTTTATCGACGGCATCCACGACGTGACCGAGGACTCCAACATGGCCCCGGCCCAGCTCTACAGCACCATGTCTGGCCGACTGTTCCACTCGGGCCGGATAGCCATTGTCATGGTTGGGCCTCCCGCCAGAGGAAAGACGTAAGAGCTCCCAAGTGACTATACCCGTTTGACTAGATTCTGAGCATCATCAAAGACACGTCTGCGTCTCGCTAGCTCGCTACCTTGCATGGCTGGGTGTCAAGACGCGCATCTTTCACCTGGGCGACTATCGACGAGCCACTATTGGTCCAGAAAGCGCCGTTCCGAAAGACTACTTCTTCCCAGACGCCTCTCCAGAGTCCGTCATTCTTCGTCAGAAGATTCTGAAAAAGTGTCGCGAGGACATTTATGGCTGGCTCAACCATGAGAACGGCCAGGTCGCCATTTACGACGCAGTGAACCCGACTGCAAGTGGTCGCCGCTCCTTGGCAAAGGAACTGGCCAAGCATGACGTTCAAGTAAGCGAGAAACGGCAAAATACAACAACCAGCTTGCTAACCATTGTAGACACTGTTCATCGAATCGTTTGTTGATGATGAGCGTATTCTGCGGGAAAATGCCAGAAACGTCAAGATATCATCCCCAGATGTACGTATGAACTTTGACTCATGCACAGCACTAAATTAATACGGTGCAGTTCGCTGGAATGGAGCCCGACGAGGCTGCCAAGCTCTATCTGAAGCGAATTGAAGTTCGCATCCCTGTCTTTGAAACCATGAACGAGGAAGAGCTCAACTACATCAAAATGATCAATGCCGGTGAAAAGTTCTTTTACAACAATGTCAACTTCAGCTACCTGTCACACAGAATCGTATTCTACCTCACCAACCTCCACATCAAGGCTCGCAAGACGTTTTTTGTTCGAGCGGGCACCACAACGGACGAGGACTCGCTGCGCGCAGACGCTCCGCTGTCCGAAGCCGGTCGTACATACGCAAAGAAAATGACGGAGACGATACTAAAGCACCGCGAGCAAGAGCACGCTGAAACGGGCGAGAGCCCCGCCTCGTTGCCACCGCTGACGGTATGGACTTCGACTCGACTACGCACTATCCAAACGGCAGATACTCTGCGGGAGATGAACTACAAAGTCCGTCAAAGATCGCAGATGAGCCAGCTTAATCCTGGGATCTGTGAAAAGATGTCGGAACGCGTTATTCGCAAACTGTACCCCGAGGAAGTGGAAAAGCATGAAGTTGACCCATACCACCACCGGTATCCCCGTGCCGAGGTATGTTCGCTCATCATAACCCCAGAAGCAACCATGTATTGATCAGTTCATTTTGCCAGTCATACCACGATCTCGCTGTGCGTCTTGAGCCCATCATTCTAGAACTCGAGAGGGAGCAGAACGACCTGCTCATCATTGCCCACGAGTCGGTCCTGCGCGTCCTCTACGCCTACCTGATGCACTGCTCGACGGTCGAGATCCCCGCGCTGCGGTTCCCGCGCGACGAAATCATTGAAATCATCCCGGCCGCGTACCAAAACGAGGCGCGCCGCATCCACATTCCCGGCCTCGACCCCGAGATGATCCCCGGCTCGCCCGACGGCATGAAGCTGCTTGCCGCCGGCAGCAGCGTCCCGCCCAGCGGATCAGCGAGCCGCCCAGACAGCCAGCCTGCGAGCGGTCAGATGACGCCCCTGGCGGGCGTGGTCGCTGCGGCAGTGGCGACGTCGGCGGGCCCTGTCGAGACGACAGTGACAACGACAGCGACAACGACGACGCCGGCGCTCTTGGAACGACGGGCGCCGGAAAAAGTCATCAACAAGTCCAAGGAGACGGTTGCTGATAAGCTCAATGACGAGGACTAGAGCATGGCGGGGGGAGACTTGCAAAAGGGGCTCTTTGACAGGGGTTTAAGTGTCATGTGAGTGAGAAGAGATTTCGTTTTTTTTCTTTGCTGTGCCCTTGGGCTGAAGGTTGTTGTAGTACAGAGACTGTAAGACAACAATGCGCGTGACGAACGCTTTTCTGGGATTCAATTGTATCTTTAACGAAATTCAACATCATGGTTTGCGTTATTGCTGCTGCTTCGATAGAAATACTACATTTGTCCATTACTGCATAAAATAGAGCTCTCTTTTTAATTCCTCTTCCATCTCATTTGTCTTAGATAGCTACCCGTTCGCCCCTCCCTTTCAGGTCACACCCGAGATGTACGTGTGTGTAGCCCGCCATCATTGTGGCACGTACTTTTCTTTTTGTGTCTGCAAATCTTCTGCAAAGTTTCTTCAAGGCATGTGATGCCACTTTCCCAATTCGTGATGAAGCAAAAACAAGAGACACGGAGAAAGGAAAAGAAAAGTGAGTAGCGCGCAAGGGATTTCACATTACACGTCAACACCCCCCTCCCCCGAATCCAGCCCGACGTGCATGCTGGGCAGGGTTGAATAACGAAGCATCACTGCATGATGTGCAGCAGGGGAATTGGCCATGTGAGCATGATGTTACCGGGATTGCGTAGCACTGGTGTGGTAGTTGGCGTTGTAGAGAAGCTGACGAGTGTGTAGAAAAGCAGCCGTCGGTTACACCAAGGGCGAGATCATGGCGCTGGATATTGAGGCTCCGCGAACCAAGTGGGTACTCGCGATACTGTGAGATGAGCTGGCAAGCTCAATCTCGACTGCAGGGGTATCAGTCCTAACCAAGGCAACTCTTCTTGGAGTTCATAGTGTGGGTGCTGCCTTGATGTATTTAACGACACGATGCTTTAGGTCCAAGGGGGCATTGGGTGGCCTGCAAGTTTGGGACACCCATTTGCTCGTGTAGTTCGAGACATTGGCTGTTTGTATAATGATATAGCGACCAAAACCATGGCTGCCGTCGTCAATTGGCAACATGACCACGACAGGGGGCAGAAATATTGACCGAGAGAATGATTCAAGATGGTTCTGAGAGCTCAAGTTGGAGCTTAGACCAACACGGCAAGGGAATATTCCCAGGTACCAATACCCACACACGCTTACTGGTAGACGCTCAAGTGCTGCCTGCGCATCACAGGCTCACAGCTCACAAATCCTTCCCAAGTCAAATAACGGGCCTGAGACAGTTTAGAAAAAGTGGTTCGAGGGCTGTGCGCACCCATGCATCGATCCAAGGCTCGCTCCTTCAAAAGAATTGAGGTATCACAAGATCAGGAACGGCGGCAGGGGTCATAGGTTAGGTGGTGCGGCGCTGGGCTCGTTGTGTGGACGAAAAGAGGGTCTTGGTGTGTTACTGCCAACCGGTACACTAAAAGCATGAATTCGCCGGCGTTTTATTACATGGCCTGCAATTCATCAGCTGCTTTGGCGGTGGCGCCGCCATTCGGTCGTCCGCCGGTCCTGCAACCAGAAAGCTGGCTGGTTGACGGCAGGCTCATCACGTCTCGATTGAGGCAGTGGCAGGTGCGCTTGAGCATTACTTTTAACCTAGCCTGTTCGATTGTTGCCAAACAATGCATCTCCAGACATGAACGGTGCGCTTCTTCGTCGAATAAAGGGTAATGCCTTGAGTTCAAATCTCCTATTGAAATAATAAGCCTATTCGTCAGGATCAACAACAAGCTCGCACAGAAATGCCCACCTGGTCAGGCTGCGTTGCGGCAGCCCGGAGCTCACCACGGAGAGCGGACAGATGGACCCGGCTGCAGCGGTCGCACTACGTTCTAGGCCGCATTTCCGGCCGCATGACACGAAGAACTCTGCAGGTTTGCAGATGAGGTTTGCAGATGAGATACAATCTAAAGCCAAGGATGAGGCTCCATGTCTTGCCTCTTTCGTGACAGCCCTTGACCCAGTCCTAGACCACGTATGCCCTGGTACATGTCCCCTTGTTGTTGTTGGGGATAGGTAACTGGCGGTAGCAAATCGATTGGTCAACTGCTAGTCGTCGAGGCACTGTTGGCGGGATTCACCAACAATTGCATGAAACGAATGAGCCTCTTGAAGAAAACATGGAGAGAACCTGGACAGGGTGTAATGATCGGTTTAGCTGTGGCCGTGTCGTGTGCGGCGCCCAATCGTGCCTTGGGCGCGCGCGACAAGTGGCCATGCCAGGTCAACCATTCGGGTATAAGCCATAGAAAGCACATTAATTTGGTGACTCGTCGACTCCACCCTGGTTCGCGGTGTCTGCAACACCAGCCGTGGCCAATCGAGATTTAACAAGTTGGTGGCCTAGTGCGAATTAGTGTCATGCCGGCTGGCTCCTACCTCGCCGCGGTACACAGCGATGCGTCTATTGAGGCATTTGTTGGCACTCTGTCTCGCTGTCCTTGTCTGCAGGCGAACCGACGGCATCAATGCAGTGATCATTATTGGCACAGAGCTGTCACGATCAAAAAGCCAAGTCATCAACACAAGACCACACGGCGCAGTCAAACAAGTGGAGGATGAAATAAGGTCAAGGAATCCAAACACAGTAGCGTCGCTGGCGGGCCCAGCTAGAACTGGTTGAGTTAACTGGCTGGGGCAAGCCAAGGATGGACGACCGCAGGCGAGCCGTTCATGCCACGGCCAAGGATCGGAGCAGCGATTGAAATGATGGTGGGAATTCGGCAGCAATCTAAGTCAGTAGCTTGTCATGGCGTCGTCAATGGCTTTGATTCAGACACAGGTCCGTCGGAGGGGTGGCAACCATTACTGCCATGACATGGCTGACAGAAGAAGCATCATGGTGTGCATTTCTTGTGTCTCGCACCAGCATGGTCGCCTGCTAGCTGAGTTGAGTAGCTATTCATCGAATTGAACCGGTACCAGGGGAGCGGAAGCTGGCCAAGGGACGACAGTTTCGGGGCCAAGCCGTACGACGCATCTTTTGACTAGATGGTGATAGGTTCATTAGTGGCCCTAGCTCGAATAGAGCCCAAATTCAGGCGCTAGCGCCGCATGGGTATGGTCATGAGACCACATCCTAGTCCACCTTTTGTTTCCCGGGCATTCGCTGTGAGTGGTGCAGCGACATTTTAGCCCAGAAGTGCTGCGAGAGCGGAGGATAATTGCTGGATGGCATTGTCTAGTATTTCCAGTACCCGCCAGCCACTACCCGAATCAAGGCTTCTGTATTCCAGGGGAAAAAGTAATCCGTCGAATGGCGCGCATACCGACTTGCCGGATCCGAGCTCTGGGCTGATATTCGCCAGCCAGCGAGTCCTTGGGTTGCTGGATAGAGAAGGCTCAGGTGACCGGCGCTTTCTAGTCGCTGACGCTCTGTGTGCGACGTTCAGCGCCAGGAAGCCCTATTTTCAACCATGAGCGCTTCAGAATTACCCCTCCACTACGGAGTACAAGACGGAATGCTGCTGTGGCAGGCGGAGCATGACGTCGAGCCCCCGGTGTGACCAGAAGGCAGGGGGTTGCAGGCTCTTGGGTCGACGCTACCGGCGCCCGTTGTGCCCACCACTAGTTAGCTGGACGCCATGCACTGGAGGTCGCGGTGATTACTTCAAGGCCTATCTCGGTGGCATGGCGTTGTGGTGCGCCAATTGGCCCAGGCCTATAGCATTGTGTGCTGACCAATTCTGTCAACTGTTGTGCATGGCATTTAGCTCCAGCTTCGACAAGTGCACAAGCATTCTCAAGGAAACAACGGCAGGGTTCCGAGCAGTAAAGCGGGTTGTGTGTGCGTGTGCCGACGTGCTTTGCAATGCACTCAGTGTCTCGTGGTCTGCAAACGTCTTGCAGGCATGGTGCATGCGAGTACATGAGCCGTCTGTATGAGACCAATCTGCACACGCAACGCTCCGTAACTAGCAGGCTTGCAGCACACCAAATCCGCAGACATGGCTCTGGACATCCTTGGAGCAAAGCCATGCACAAGCTGCTCAGCAGCTCTCCACTCGCCCGTGGGCGGTGGCACAGATGGATCATGGCAGTGGATACGGGATTAGGGCACGAGGCCTCATGCCCCCGGCGGATTGCGTGTCTACTGGTAGCAGTCTGGCCGTGTCCCGATGTGGTGGTTTGGCAGGCCCCCAATCAGCCGGTCGAAGCACAAGGTAGACGGAGTCAACGGAACAGAAGCGAAAGGTTGCAAGTCAAAGCAGGCACAGGCTTGCAGGTCATGTTCAGAGCATCTCAGGAACTCCACCACACGGATCCACGCCCCGCCGATGCATCTTCCATTTGCGGTTTCTGCGGGCGACGTTTCTCTCCACCAGCTTTGTTGCGAGGCGAGGCGAGAACAGCTTTTGGAAGGGTGTAGCAAGGCTTGCTGGTACTATTGATGCGAAGAAACAAGTCAAGATGCCAGGTGACAGGCTGCCAATTCTTGTGGGCGAGTGATCGAGAAGCTCTGGCCCTTGCTGGCGCATCTTTCCGCCGAGCCGATGGCACGACAGATCCCGTTTTAGCTGTCTAGAGTTGGAGGAGCAGCTAGTCTCTTCAGAGCAGTTCCAAAGATGCACGCGCAGTACTGCCGCGTGTAGATGGCAATGGGACTTGCAGCTGCTGCCATTTCTGCCATGTGCGAGGTGAACGGGCCTATATTCGGGTCGTCCATCGTTTGAGCAACCCGTGTTGCCGTGTTCCAGATGTGGTTGGCGAGCTAGCATTAGCGCTTAACGATACTGTCTAGCAATGAAATGGCCTTGCTGTACTCTGAGTCCCTGTATCCGTACTGCCGTACAATGGCAGTGATGGCAGCGCCAGCCTTGTGCAGGTCAGGGTCAGACACAAGACAGGGACCGGGCCCTGCAGGCGAAGCATCCTGTAACTAGAGAGAAAGCCCTGGTTAGCGTAACAGCGTATGGGAGGCTCAAGGTTGTCAGCGCCGCACATCTCTTGATCAGCGCAAAGGCTTGTGTCATCATTGGAGGCGCCACGAGTGAGGTCCCCACTTGCAGAGCTGAAGAGGGCGACCTTGTGATGTGCCTGGTTTTTCCTTTCTTTTTTTGGCCAGGCGGCTGGGCATTAGTCGAGACTGCATGTATGATGACCTGGCAACCTGGTAGATGGGAACAAAGGTGGTCAAGGCAATGCTGGCAGCAGAGGAGCGGCTGAGTACCATTGTCTTAGGACAGCCAAGGCTTTGTTGACGAAGCAGGGGTAGCAACTGTATCGACAAAGTCGTCAGAGCAGGAGGTTGGCTGGGTTGTATGGGAGCGAGTAAGTCAAGCTGGCTTTCCGGAAAGATGCTCCGGAGCGTGCACCATAGATCGTGTGATGGATGTACGAAGCCAAGCTTTGTGAGTAGATTGATGGAGTATTGAAGTTGGAAAAGACAGGAGTATTTGGGGGGAGCGGACGGAGAAAGAACTGGTAGCTGGCACTTGCAAACGGAAGCTGGTCGAGGTCATCACAGACGCCAGTTGGCAGCTGGCGGTGGCAGCTAGCGGTCTCAGGGAGCGGCAGCGCTGTAGACCTGACATCGAGGATGCTGGAGCTGGCTGCATTTGGCCTTGTGCAGAGCGCTAACCTGGCGGATACGACGTCGTGCATCACTGTAGATAGAAGCCCCACCAGTCTCCAACAGGCTGAAGCGAGGTACCGAAAACACTTGCAGCCTGGTGCTGCGTGCCGTGCTTGCTCATGTATCCGTTCCCACAAGCATGTTATTAGTGTGCATCTGGGTAGCTTCTCGTTGGGCTGCTGACCCCCGCAAGGCTATTCTCTTCATTATACACGGCGCTGGAGGTAGTGGCAGGGGGGAGAGGGTCAGCAAAGGCCTCATTGGAAGACGCAGGCGTGGCGCGCGAGACAACCAGGCTCAGGTCGAGCAAGGGGTGTGAAGGAGGGTGAAAATGACAAAAAAAGAAGAAGAGGTTCGAATTGGTGAGCGATATAACGAAGCAAGGAATCAAGGAAGCAGTACGAGGAGGGATATTACTTGTGACTTGGAGGTGCAGGAGATGAAGCAGAGGATGTGACCCTGTGCCTGGTTTTGGTGTCAGTGGTGCGGACAGGCAGGGCGACAGGCGAGGAGCTCTACATTTGTAGGCAGTACCAGTACTAAGGTACCTTATTAAACACTGTTGCCACGAATTACGTTAGTAACCAAATACTTTATTTTGGTCCACCACGATGCCAGTACCAGAAAGGCACAAGATATGGGACAAGATTGAGAGCCAAGAGACCAGCCAACCAGTCCAGACAGACCCTCGCGAGAAAAGCAGGATTGGACAGTATCTGGCTAGCGGTTGACACGGTGGAGATGTTTTAACTTTCGCTTGCCGTGCGTTGGAGCCAGCCAGGGCCGTCTCAAGAATGGGCACATGAGCACCACCTGAGCAGCTAATAACATCCGAAGCCCAAGATGCGGCGGCGGCGGCGGCGGCGGTATTGCTATGAGTGGCGGTTGATGACGAGCCCCTCCCATGCTGGCCCTAGTAGCAAGCAAGCAAAAGCCCACTCAACTTCGCACTCCCACTCCCGGCTGGCAGTGGCAGCACCCCCGCTGGGCTAGGTACCTTAGTACCCTGACGCTTGACGCTCTCCTGTCAGGCTGGTACGCAGGACTGGCCCAGACTGTCAGCAGAGCCCCATGTACCCCCTCCGACAGGCACATCACCTGGCCCATTGTACCCGCATGTACGGGCATCTGTCCCCAGTTGCCTGTCGCCGGTCTGCAGCCAGCAGCCCAGTTGGCGGGAGCCCAATTACAGTGGCTCGCCCGCCTCTACCAGCGCTGTTAGCGCCTCTGCCCGACCCTGCCAACTGCCCAGCACGGCAGTGCCCCTGATGGCCAAGTAATGCCTCGCTGCACCACTAGATGTACCACGAACAGCCCGCAAACTGTCAGAGGCATGCCCTCTGCCCGCTGTCTGTCCCTCTCCTCCCAAGACCACTCCCACCCCCCCGTTTCCCTTTTCTCAGTTTAATATTCCCTCCCCCTCCAACTCCAACAAAAATTACCACCCTTTCTCGTGAGCGCATCTACATCTCGCATCTGCCTCTACAAACATCCAAGCCACCATTGTTCCCCCGTTGTCCGCCGTTTATTCAGTGTGCATCGCCTCTTTCGCTCGTCGACGTCAAAACACCCGCCGTACTCGATCGACGCAAAAAGAAGAGAGCTCTAGTTAGCTGCGCCCAGACTGTTGACGACATTCCCGCCTGTTCTCTTCTGTCCTGAGCCAACCTTTGCCGCTGCTGTGACGTTCATCGTTCCGCTGTGCATAATCTCGCCACTCGCATCCTCGCGGCGATTGAATTTCTTTATTCCCACGCGCTATTCGTCTTCGTTCCGGTTCTACACTGTACCGGGGTCGCCGTTGCCGCATCCCGCGCCCATTCTGTACCCTCGTGCTGGTAAGTTGCTCCTCATCTCTGCCCTCACCTGCCGCCCGCTTCTTCCTCCGCTGCACCCGTCTTGCGCCCCGATATACTGCCATACACTCATCTCTCGACTTCTCTGCGCCTCAGCATTACTGTTTGACTCCCAATGGACCGTTGTGCTTGCGGCGGATAGCTTCTGCATCCAGTCGAGCTCCAATCCTACGTCCCATACATTACGGTGCAATGCCCCGCATCACACTCGCGCCCCTCCCAGCCCCAGCCAGCCAGCGTCCCTTACCAACCATCATCATTCCACAATCGCTTCTACATACCACGGTTAATTTCCTTCCTGCCTGTACCTTTCAACTACACCTCTGGCTGGCTACTGCGCGCGCTCGACGGTGCATTGGTAGTTTCATTTTCAATATCTTCGCGCTCGTCCAGTTGAAATTGTCGAAGCTTTGCGACGTTTCGCACCAGACAGTCTGCTCCTCCTTGTACTGCCTGCCTCGTCTTTCCGCCTCGTCGTACTCCGTCTGCTCTACCGAATCGACTCGCTAACAGCCTCCCTCCCAATAGCTCAGCTTCCGGTGGTTTTTACTCACGTCTCCCGCACTTTGGAGGCATACGCTGCGCCGCAGCGTACTAGTTTGACACGGGTCTCTTGAGGACCCCGCCGCCCAACACGGCTCCCGCCAAAGCGACCCAACTCCTTGATAAGCCACACTGGTGGTCTTGCATCTGCGTTCAATAGTATCCCAATCGCCTACTGGCTTGATATCTGCAGCATGTCATCGCAGCGACCCGGAGCGTTCAACAGCTTACGAATGGGAGGTGAGCCACCTTTTACTTGCTCGTCATGACACAGGGCGAAAACGTCCTTCGCACACCTGCTAACCCCCTCGCAGAAGTCATCCGTGAGCGCGTCCAAGATGGAGTAACTGGCGAAACCAGAGAGCTTCAGTATACCCAGTGCAAAATTGTCGGCAATGGCTCTTTTGGTGTGGTCTTTCAGACCAAGCTTTCCCCTTCTGGTGAGGATGCCGCCATTAAGCGAGTCCTCCAAGACAAACGTTTCAAGGTATGGCATCTCTTTGGCCAGGCCACTCGAGAAGAGAAATTGGGCAAAATACTGACTATGACAGAACCGTGAGCTCCAAATCATGCGCATCGTCCGTCACCCCAACATTGTGCAGCTAAAGGCCTTCTACTACTCCAACGGCGAACGAGTAAGCACTATGAACCCCCCTTCCCTACAACACAAGCTAAACAAGACATGTACAGAAGGATGAGGTCTACCTCAACCTGGTTCAGGAATTCGTTCCCGAGACTGTTTACCGAGCTTCGCGATTCTTCAACAAGATGAAGACTACCATGCCCATCCTCGAGGTTAAGCTCTACATTTACCAGCTCTTCCGCGCCCTCGCCTACATTCATTCGCAAGGCATTTGCCATCGCGACATCAAGCCCCAAAACCTCCTCCTCGACCCTACCAGCGGTATTCTCAAGCTTTGCGATTTTGGCAGCGCCAAAATTCTCGTCGAAAATGAGCCCAACGTCTCGTATATTTGCTCCAGATACTACCGCGCCCCAGAGCTGATTTTTGGCGCTACAAACTACACTACCAAGATTGGTAAGACCAAAAAGATGCGCAGTCGTATTAACCCCGCTTGCTAACTTACTCCCTTTCAGATGTCTGGTCAACGGGCTGTGTCATGGCCGAGTTAATGCTCGGTCAGCCTCTCTTCCCTGGCGAATCCGGTATCGATCAATTGGTCGAAATCATCAAAGTTCTCGGCACTCCAACTAGAGAACAGATCCGCACCATGAACCCTAACTACATGGAACACAAGTTTCCCCAGATTAAGCCTCACCCGTTCAATAAGGTCTTCCGCAAGGCTGATGCGAATGCTATTGACCTCATCACCAAGCTGCTTGAATATACTCCTACTGAGAGAGAGGCTGCTGTCAATGCCATGGTTCACCCCTTCTTTGATGAGCTGCGCGATCCTGAGACGAAACTGCCTGACTCCAGACACGGTACCGGGCAGCTTCGCGACCTCCCCGACCTCTTTGACTTTACTCGTCATGGTAAGCGTAATATCTTTGCTCTACTCGCTGTAAAAATGCTAATGATCTTGTATTGCAGAATTGTCCATCGCTCCCGACCTGAAGAGCCAATTAGTTCCTTCGCACCAGCGCCCTGTCCTCGCAGCACGCGGTCTCGACATTGACAATTTCACCCCGATGACGAAGCAGGAGATGATGGCCAAGCTTGATTGAGTATCCCAAGTGTTCATGGCGCTGATTTCCTCTTGTTTTTGTTGTCCAAAAGCCCTGGCCAGCCATCCTGATGCGAAGCTTTGCACGGCAACAGAGAGCGAAACTTGCTTTCCCGGGCAAGCTCTGTTTGCGACAACCTGGCGAACATGCAACCGATCTACTTCAACACGTTATCGGGCGGCTTGGCCAAATTTCGTGGGATGTTAGGATTGATGTACAATGCTCTGTTCACTAGTTTGGTCTCGGCAGCAAAGTCAGCATAGAGCACCGATGCTGAAGATGTTGTCCCGCTGCCGGCCCCAGGCTGCATCGGAGCACCGTGTGAAATACCGCAGCCTATGGAGTTTCCGCAAACCCCAAAGCTGGTTGATGAAGAAGTTGCGTGTTTTAAATGACGGTTACTCTGTTTCATTATCTACATCGTGGTGGTCTTGAAATCCTCACTGCGTGAGGATCAAGCGGCTTGAACGCACACTTCTGTTGCCAGGCGTGTGCTTGTCCCGAGGCAGCTTGACCGCTATCCAGTGCGAAGCATTGGCAGCTGAGCTGCGGATCTCAAGTCCTTCTCTTGTTCTTTTGTTTTATGAGCTGCGTCAAGTTTGGATGGCCCCGATTATGATGAACTCGAAGCAGCGTCTACCGTCTGACATCTGTTGGTAACACTATTACTTCTGCTTCACGTGCTGGCTATGGATGATGAATTACGTATGGTGGATTTTGTTTCAAGGCGGAGAGCAATTATACCGAGAAGCATTTCTTACGGCAAAATGGCGCAAGCCTGCCGCTTGTATATCATAATGCTGTTACAAGTCGGAATTTGGCTGCATATCGAATACCAAAATGAATTCAGGTTGTGTTTGCATTCTATTTTTTTTTTTTTCAAAAAAAAAGATGCTTGCGTCTGTGTGATGTCTGTGTGTGCAGAAGTGTGTGGACGCCATATGGCACTACTCTTGCAGCGATGAAAGGCGGCAGATGAATACAACAGTAGTTTTTAAAATAATCAAAGTAGTTGAAGCAAATCACAGGCCCGTAAACAAGGCAATATTTCGCTGCGCGTATTGTCGAATCTGCAACAGGACTTCCATAGTGGGTGCCTGAGGCAGCACATGCGTTTTACCTAGCGTCCTGCGTCACCCTGCAACGCGTAGCGCAGGTGTTTGCAGTTTTGGACGTAGACTTGTTCGCGGTGTGACATTGAAGAACGACCTGGTTCCGGAGCATCAATTAGCCAACCTGCACCATGGCCGACTATGACAGGAGACCATCAGGTGGAAACAATCGCAAGCGGCGTTATAGAGGTACGAAACTTGAATCTGAAGCTTCTTAAGAGCTCCTAGTGCTCTGCAACGACGAACAGCAAACTGATTATGGCAACCGCAACGAACAGACGATGATGATCAGTACGACCGACGCTCAAGAAAGCGCCATGAGCCAGCGCCAGTCCCGGTTCGATTCAGAAAACAGCTCGTGAGCATCGCCGAGTCGCCGCTGCGACGTTGGGCCGACGAGGTGCTCTCTCTTGCGCAGATGATTGCCGACAACTACGACGACGAGCATCTGCGCAACATCTACGTCAATCTTGTGCTTCAGATGGCGCTCGAGCAGCCTCTCAAGACGTCCTTTGTGGCTGCCGTGGTGCGCGTCGCCAACGCGCTTAAACCCGAAGCTATGGAAATTGTCCTCGAGCGCCTAGCCAAGGACCTGGAAAGTGCCATCGCCGCCGGCCAGTGGACGGGGGTAAAGCTGTATCTGAAATTCCTGGCCTGTCTGCAAGGCAACCTGGAGGGCGATGGAGTGTTCCCTCTGCTGGAGGAGCTCTTCGACCGCGCTGCTGGATTGCAGACGGCGAGCTCTGAAGATGTACGTACCAATCGGGAAAAGCCACTGCACAGCGAATGGGATATACTGACCTGATGCAGACTATTGGAACTGAGATTGTCAAGATTATTCTCCTCACGATCCCGTACGCCATGGTCGCTGCGCCTGGCGAATTCAAGCAAAAGGCTGCCGAGCTTATGGACAAGACCGATATTATCGCTTCTGAGCCTCACGCGCTGCATGCGCTCGTCGACCCATACTTTACCAAGAGCAACGAAGAGAGCCCGACTGCTTCTGCCAGTGTGTTGGTGCTTCTGCAGAAGCAGCTGCAAGCAGAGGCTGTCAAGGACTGGGAGCTGGCATGCTTGCCTCGCCCATGGCAGATGGCACTCGAGGATGTGGAAACGCAAGACAAGATGACGAGTGCTCGCAAGCATGCGATTCCCGCCATCTCTATTCCGGCTACCATGGTCCCGGGGCCCCGCGCCCTCTTCCCTGAGGTGTATCTTTCTGTCTATCCAAAGACCGACGACATCGAGTCTGTGCCGGGCACAGAGCACATTGCCTCGTCGCTCATCCGCGACGTGCTCGTCGACACCGTCAACGGCCTCAACTACAACCGAAACGCCACCGCTCGCTTCCTCATGGACATTGATTGCTACTTTGCTGACGGCACCTTTGTGAAGCGCGCGACACCGTTTGACGAGCTGCGCAACGTCGCCGGCACCAACCGCTCCACGTGGAAGCCTGAGGACGTGACCATTGACACGGTCTTTTCGCAGCTTCTCCAGTTGCCGACACCCGATTGCAAGCTCGTATACTACCACTCGGTCCTCACCGAGGCCTGCAAGCTGGCACCAGCTGCCGTTGCGCCCAGCCTGGGTCGAGCCATTCGCCATCTGTACCGCAACAGCCCGCGTATGGACCTGGAGTTGTCATATCGTTGCATCAACTGGTTCTCGCATCACCTGAGCAACTTTGGCTTCACATGGAAGTGGTCGGAGTGGTCAGGCGACGCAGCGCTTTCCGACCTGCACCCCACCAAGTGGTTCCTGAACGGTGCGCTGGACAAGGAGATTCGGCTGAGCTTTGCTCAAAGAATTCAAAAGACGCTCCCCGAAGCGTATCAGCACCTCATCGGTCCCGAAAAGGAACAAGATGTGCCCAACTTCAAGTACAAGAATCCGGACACACCATTCTCCGCCGAGGGCCAAGAAATAGGAGCCTTGTTGCGCCGCAAAGCAACGGACGAAGAGATTCAGCCGACCATTGATGCCATCCAGGCGCAAGCCAAGGAACGTGCTCTGGATCCTGTCGCTACCAGCACCGACGTGTTCGTGACGACCATGTGCTGGGTGGGCTCCAAGTCGATGAGCCATGTTCTTGCCTGCATCGACAGAAGTAAGGTCCGGCTAATAGATGCCGGCGCTGCCTCGCCCGCAGCCCGCGCGCAGATAATCTCTTCCGTCATGGCTTACTGGCACGCGCACCCAGGCATCGCTCTGTCCATTATTGAAAAGCTGCTCAACTACTCGATCCTTACACCATTTTCCGTCGCCGACTGGGCGATCCTGGCAGATAGTGCTTCGCACAAGGGCTCGCCCGGCGCGGCGTTGGCGCAGCCGCACATTTATGAGGCCATCTTCAACACCGTTTCCAAGGTTACGGCGCGGGTGCGACAGATCCTCGTAGCACCCTCCGGGAACGGCGAGGACGCAGCGGTCGACGAAGACGCACGCCAAAAAGAAATTGCTGACATGACGGAGCTGTTCCGCACCATCAATGACGCGCTCGAGTCGTGGGCCAGCGGCAGCAAAGATGAGTTGATGGAGCAGGACGGCGGGAGCGAGACGGACGAGGCGCTGATTCAACGATGGGGCCAGCGTTGGCTGCGCGTGTTTCGACGCCGTGCGGCGGTGGAGGCGGCCTTTGTGGCCGAGGCGAGCAAGGACAAGATGGTGGTGGACGGCGAGAATGGCAGTGCGTAAAGAGTACCGAGGATGAATGAGAGTGTACACTAGCATACTTTTTTTGGGGTGATACGAACAATTGCAAATTTAAGGGCCGGGGTTATTAGGGGTACGGTTGCAATCTACATTTACAATTTGAAAAGGCTCTAGCTAATTCGACATCATACCACCAAGCATCTCTTGCCGCTGTCGATTGCCGTACTTGACTTTTTGCGCCTAGTATGAAATAGGTTAACCCCAAACATTCGGCTGTTGGAAAGCTCAAGATGTAATCAGGATTCTTCGACCAGAAGCCAGTCACACTCTGCAATTCGTGCAGGCGCTGTGGTAGCCGTCTGGGCAAGACTCGGCGAATGATGGCGAGCTTTACCAAGGCAAGGAGAGGGGCTAAAACGTGACTCTGTGGAGAGCTGGGATGAATATTTGACGGAATGGGGGATATTTAAAGAGGCCAATGGTTGTAATCATCAATGGACTTGATTAAGTCCAGGATATTGCTATTACAGATGCTTGTTTCGAAAGACATGATCATTATTGGCTTTTCTTCCCAGCCTGGTAGTACTCGTCATAGCAGCTCTTGTAGCCCATCAACACCCCAATAGCACTTCCTACGCACACGATGGCCGTGTTGAGCGCCAGGTTGAGCGTCTCCCACGGCGCGAGGCGCAGCCCGGGCACCATCTCAAAGGCGGCAAAAAAGAGCAGCAGCTGGCAGACGCTCGGGCCGACGCGCTCGCGGTGGCAGTCGGCCAGGTAGCCGAGGACGTTGCGGAAGAAGCGCTCCTCGACGACGGCGTCGCCGCGGTCAAAGTAAACCTCGGTCGTCAGGGGCGCGTCGGGGCTGGCGTCGCCCTCGAACCAGTGCCACGCGCGGGCGGGGACCGCGAGGCGGTCGCCGGCGGCGAGGCGGACGCTGCGATCCCACAGGTGCCAGGTGCCCGCGCCCTGCGTGACGAGAAAGTGCTCGTCGGCGAAGAGGTGGTAGTGCGGCGGCGGGTGGTAGAGCGTGTCCTTGGCGTCGTCGTTGCCTGCACGGCTCGCGGGGAAGTTGTGCACGCTGACAAAGAGGCCGCGCTGCCACTCGAACCGGATCGTAAAGGTCCGGTTCGCGCTGTCTGGCAGGGCGAGGACCGTCTGGTCCCAGTTGGACCGTCTTGACGGCTGTCTGGCCCTGAGAAAGAGGAGAGGGGCAGGGACCATTGTCTGCTCAAAAGTACGACCTTTTTTTTTTAGATGTAAATCCCCTGTTTTTTTAAACGAGTGCTGGATTCGCCTGATGAATATCAGTGGGATGGAAGACGTGCAACAGGACAGCTGCTCAATCCGCAACAAGCTGTGTTTGGTTGCTGGTTGTTCGTTTGTAGAGGACGCCGTCGAGGACCCGAGGAGCTACCATCCGTGGTGGGAGCTTGCAAGCTGAAAAGGTAGAGGGGTATTTGCCATTTTTGACCAATGAAGAGCTAGATTCCTTGATGCACTCGCTGGTGCTCAAAATAAGAAGCAGCTGACAGGTAAGCGCGATACCCTGGCAGCAATCGCGATAGTGAGAGCGAGGTCATCAGAAGGCTACCTGTGTAGAGGTTGAAATGGTAAGATCCACTCGATTGAACATTAAATGCAGCAGCAGCCTACAGTAAATGCCCAAGAACGTAGCATTTCCGCTTTCGGAATTTTGGTTACTTAAAATTTCTCTCTCAGTGACTCTACGTATAGGACTGTGGATTCTTACAATACCTTGTATGCTTGACAAGAATTCATCCTTGCGTATACAGGCTCTTCTTCCTTCCACTCCCTCGATTGCGGTGTCAAGGCCGTCGTGGCTGATTTTCGGCCCAGCTCTCTCTCTCTTTCTCTCTCTCCTCTTTTCCCAGCAAAGTTAACAGGAAAGTTTAAAATCTTTGCATTTTCATCACCTCGCCATGTCTTCTATGAATCCTCCTGCGGCCCAGAAATGTAGTATTGTGACTCCTGCGGAACCCTTCTGGCATGAGAAAGCGTCGGATCCTTTTCCATTGTGAAATCTATTGATACAATAGTCTTTTTGAAAAGCCTTTTCTTCTTTCGGGTAGAACTTTTACAACAAGTCGTTTTTCGGCTCCTAAATCCATGAGCTTTGATACTCTTATCGGCTGCCGAATTTAAAACGCAATTAATTGGTTCAGTTGCTGCTCTGACAATAGGCATGCCGCTTTTTCCGAGAATATGATTGCAGTGCAATTTTCGCATAATGGAAACTTGTCTTTCCCCCAGGGTTGATTGACATGACCAGGCAAGTTGGGACTTCACTATTCGATTCGGCGTCCGCTGGTGACAAGCCTTCAAAGCTTTGAAACATGATTCGGCGGCAATTCGCATCACCACTCCAGAATTTATAACTTTGGAGTTATTGACCTGATGCTCTCCTGAGGCGGTGTGAAAACGGATGCTTGGTGGCCGTGGCAATGGTTCCGTATAACGTGCGGCATTGGGCTCTATATGCTCGGCGCATTGTATTGCATGTGCTTGTTTTCAGAAACATGCCTTGCTGCCGATCCAAAAAAAAAAAGAATTGCTTTGATTCTGCCAGATTTATTTACGCCGCATCTGCCGCGCCTTTTGCAGCTAAATGCTTGTGTTGTAGCTTAAACGGGCCTTGGCTGATTCACGACAGACGACAGCCTGGACGTCCAACAAGTGAATCTGGACCAAGGGCGCATTGCGCTTCTGCCTCTTTGGTGAGCGCACATTTGGGCTTGGGGTTTACATTATGGTTCTGGATCTCATTGGACCATAACATCTATTTTATTGGAATAGCGAAGCTGTGGCCGAAGGCTTATTAGATGCTATTGAATAACGGCAGATGTATAGAGAGTCGGCCAAATGCGAAACTCTAGATTCTCTGCCTCTATAGACCTAATTATGGAAGTAGTTTTCAACAACTGGTCCCCTGTAGCTCAGTTGGCTAGAGCGTCGTAAGTTGACAGCGATTACTCTAGCGGTCGAGTACAGCATACTAATAACCTCTACAGAGACTGTTAATCTGAAGGTCGCAAGTTCAAACCTTGCCGGGGGAGGACCATCCCTCATATTTTTGCGTTTTCCACCTAAATCACACGTATGTATATCATAGATAGAGATTGTTTATATTGACTATTTATTAGACTTGTTTTTTTGCTTAATTCTTATTTTTTAATTTTAAACTGTTTTACTTTATACTATATACTAGGCTAGGTTTTGATTTCTTTTTATACTATTCTATATACCTCTACATTGATATTTTTAACACATCCTTATCTTAGGAAAACTTCCAGCAGTATAACTATACTAAGCTATAATAACTAAAACATACTATATGGTTTTCTATATAAAAGCTATAAGCCTACTAAGGTTAGAAAATAAAGGGGTATAGTAATAGAGTTAAATAGTATAGAGTAATAGGACTTATGGTAGAAATTAGAAATACATAGTAAAACTACCACTATTAAGTGATCTATACAATAGAATATAACACCTAGCACGCCTTAGAATATTGTTACGAACGATGGGAAGTGACGCAAGCGGCCCAAGGAGACGGCCTCATGGCGCCTGCAGGCCCCCGATCGGACCTTGTGGTCACGTGACCTCAACGGATCACTGGAGCGA
>JARJRE010000376.1:0-94595 GCA_030783385.1 Akanthomyces dipterigenus | reverse complement strand
AGAATGTCATCGATATTTCCTATATTCGCGGAAGATTAGGAAACTCGGTCGTAGCCGCGACAGGTCTGTCGCTGTCAACTGCTTTGATCTGTGTGGTGCTCACCTTGAAGGTCCTGTAGGCCAGCATAAGTCTTCGGAAGAGTACCTATAGGCAGGTTGTCGATTCCTCGCATTTTAAACAGAGTATTGCTATCCGCATAGGACTACGGGATATTACTAAATTGGTTTAGTACGGTACCTAATTTCAAATAGAGATTTATATAAAAACAAGTATAACTTAAAAGAGGGCATATAAGTACTAAGCCACTAATTTGATATATATAGGGTCTTTTAAATTTTTCTTTTTAGTATAAACAGCTTATAAATTGGTAAAGAAGAAGGTGCTAACCTATCTAAAAAGCGGCGAACACTTATCTCAACAACGGGGTGTGGTTGGCGATAAAAAGTGGGGGCGGGCATAGTTTGACATTCTTTAGCTAAATTTTCCGTGACGCTTTTCTCTTTCCCTTTTCTTCTTCACGCAATGACCAGGACCTCGCGAGTTATCCGCTCAGCGACACTGACGTTCTCTACTATCCCGATAGAGCGCGTCATGCATTTTGGTCTTGTAGTTGCCAGAGAAACTATTTCGCCGCTCGTTTGAGGGAGGCTGTCTTGCGTTTTACTTGTGGCGGTCTCCCATGGTTTTTTTGTGGCTACATTTCTACCCCAAGAGTTTTACTTCATTTACCATCTACGTATTTGAACTTGGCATACGTACTGCGGAAAGTGCGAATAGACGATCCGACTCGAAATTCATGCTGTGCGGTCATGGGCGAATTCTTTCTACCGCTTCGAATGGTGCGATGGTGCGATGGATGCCAAAGTGACCGAAACGAAACCCGACTCAATTTCACAGCTATCATTCATCAAATGAACACTTTTTTACAAAGGCGTAAACGACCGACATACGACATGCATAACAGTGCCAAAATCTGGCGTTGTCTAATTCTCCATGCAAGGCCTGGACTCGACAATCTAGGCAAAATTCGTACAAAACTTTTGAGGTAACCCCAACGCCGGCTAATGTATGTAGCTATGTACAATCCTATCTTGTGCGCATGTGCGTGTGCATGTGCAAAACATCTAGTCAAACCATATCCTCCACACTTGCCACCACCTGATAGGGGGCGATGGTGGCAACTCAGCTGCCAGAACATCTTCCATGCCCGAGTGAAGATCGATTTCGTGCAAGGGCATCATCCAAGGATCGTTTCGTCCAATGGTCAATTTATGTCCAAGGTATAACACGGCAAAAATCACAATGCCAATGTATGACGTGATAAATGTCGGCGTGTCCCACTGGCCCTTGACGAAAACTTTGAATCCGTTGAGGAGCAGAAGCACAAAGAAGACGATGCCGCTGATCCAAGCTGCGTATGGCTGGAATCTTGATCGATATGGAAGCTGCCCATTTGCAACCGTCACATTCTGCAGCGCCGTGGCCTTGTGGAAGCGAACATAGATGAAGCAGCAGCAGATCCAGCTCTGGAAAGCACCCGTATTGACAATGTTGACGAGCCAGTTGAACACCACGGAGCCCGTGCTCCCGAGGTTCATGTAGGCCAAGGCCGCAAAGCAGGCGCTCAGCGCAGTAGCGTAATGGGGGATGCCGTGCTTGGTGCAGCGCGCAAAGATGCGCGGCGCGTTGCCCGACAGCGCCAGCGAGTAAAGCGCGCGGCTGGAGATGTACAGAAACGAGTTGCCCGTGGACCATGCCGACAGGACAATGACGGCGTTGATGATGGAGTCGAGCACCGGGATGCCGGCGGCCTTGATGCCCAGCGCCCACGGCGAGGCGGCCGCCGTGTTGCCCGGCGAGAGCAGGCCGGCATTGTCGCTGCGGACGAGGATGCCAATGGCCAGCACGCCGAGCAGGTAAAAGACGACGAGGCGGTAAAAGTAGCGCTTGGTGGCCTTGGGCATGTTGCGGCGCGGCGACTGCATCTCGCCGGCCGTGGCGACGAGCATCTCGGGCGCAAAGATGAAGGCGTAGACGGAAAAGGTGAGGGTGCCGACAAACGCGCACAGGCGGCCGACGCCGCCCTCGAGGAGGTAGGCGTTGACGGGGCCCGGGTGCGCCCAGTTGGTAAAGTACAGCGGCTCGTGCGCCGGGCCGCCGCCGAAGAAGAGGACGACGGTGAGGATGAGCAGGCCGACAATGGCCACCACCTTGGTCGACGCGAACCAGAACTCGGCCTCGCCGTAGACGGAGACGGGGAAAAAGTTGCAGGCGATGATGACGAGGGCAATGATGGTGTACCACGCGGCCGTGGGCACGGGCGAGTCCCAGTACTGGATGACAATGGTGGTGATGGTGATCTCGCCGGCGATGCCCAGCGAGAAAATGTACCAGTAGAGCCAGCCGAGGGTGAAGCCGAGGCTTCGCGAGACGAAGCGGTGGCCGTAGTAGGCGACGCCGGAGCCGCGCACGGGCAGGTACGCGCTGATCTCGCCGACGCCCGTGGCGACGCCGTACAGCAGCAGCGTGATGATGGTGTAGCACACGAGCAGGAAGGCCGGCCCGCCCATCTTGAGGCCCTGGCCGGAGCCGACAAAGAGGCCGGTGCCGATGGAGCCGCCGAGGGCAATCATTTGCGCGTGGCGCGACTTGAGCCCGCGCCGGGTCGACTCGCTCGTGCCCTCGCCATGAGAGGGTGCTGCGGGCTTCTGACCGGCTTCTTCGTCGCCGTCGTGGTGTTTTTCGGAGCCAGCAGGGCTCAGGGATGAGAGCTCCGCGACGGTGGCCGGCGTGCTGTCGCCTTTCATGGCTGGAGGTCGCTCAAATGAAGAGCTGTTGACGACAGAATGTGAAGAAAGGGAACGATGCGTCAGATAAATGGCATTGTGACGAGAATGGCGGGGAATGTGTAGATATCATAGATTTACTTTGCTGGGGCCGCAAGTCGGAAACGTGCATGAACTTGCATGTCGGAGTCTCCATATCGAGTCATGGAGCCGCGAGGCCCGCTCTCCGTTCGGACTTGACACTCACGTGATGGAGACTGGTAGCATTGAATGGCAGGCTTTACATTGTCTCGAGATTGTATTACGCAATGATATCAATGGCCGGCGCTCGCTCGAGATTTGTTGAGCTACCTGGCGCCATGGTCGCATCGAAGAACCTTATCTGACAGGATTCCGATCGGCCGACGCCACACTTAAAAATTCTGCAAGCCGCCGCCGCACGGATTGCTTCCGCCAGGGTGCGGCTCGTTAGCGGCCTGTCTCACTCATCTCCGTCTGTGCCCGTCTCGGTAGGCCTGTCAGCTGATGGCCGTCAGTGTGAGTGGCAGTCATAAAACGGAACATGGTAGAAAAAGATGACTGATTATAACTTTAGTTAATAAATGGGGGGCTGCTCAACGATTGCGTTGTTTTCGGTAGAAGCGTCACTGTCTCTGTCGTGACCCAACTGTGTCGCTGGGCCGGACAAAGTCGCTGATGTTTGTACTTGCAATGCCAAAATGGTCAACCCTTGCTACAATTTGAGCGTATTGGCAGTTTGATGAGAGAAGCGCCTAGCTGCCGTGTGACATGTTTCAGTCGAAAAAACAGACCCCGAAAGCATAGAATTACTGTTACTATACACATGTACAAGACAACCAGGGGACCTCTCAACAACTCCGCAGCATTTCAGGTAGATGTATCTAGTTCTATCAGCACTGTGCCTAGTAGCAAGCAGACGGGCCGAATTCAGATGTTATGGCCATTGCACCCAGAAGGAACGCCGTGTTTTGCTTCTCATGCAGTCTTCTGCCGGGTCCTTCCATGTGCTCTGGCTGCGCTGCCTCTCTTTCAGGACAGTTTCCAGCACATTCTTGGCAACCTGGACAGTTTTATGCTCATATGGACAAGTAGAAATTTCGCTACTGCCAAGCACGGAACACTGGTCCTGATGTTCGACCCCAGGGGCATGCATGGACATCGTGAAGATGATGCTGCGCAGAGTGCGACGGAGAACTCGGGCCTTGACTTCGGGCATACTTTGATGATTTCCTAGATGCTTGGCATATTGCGGTCTGGAGAAGCGCTGAAGTCCAAGTTGCAGTTTTCCAGCACGCTACTGCCGCTCATTTAGTTTTGCCGAGTTTCGATGCTGCTGACCGGCAGTGATGCAGCACGTTCGACTGAGAGCTCACCCGAAGCTGATCTGTCGTGCTGCCGATAATTCTGGAGAGAATTGTACCCAAAAGATGGGTCTTGTATGAAAATTCTGCCAGTGTCCATATGAACTTGAATAAAAGACATGCCAAAGTTACGATAGCTTGATGCGCCACGACAAGCGTGCTGCCTGCGCTGATGACGGGCATGTCGAGGCACATGGGAAACGGCTAGACCTCTCCGAGGCCATTTGCAGCGCGATCCAGAAGTCATGGCACCGCCTTGAAAGTCTCGTTGCGAAGAGAGAGTAAGTCTCATGCAGCATGCCAACACGTTCCTCTCACGGTTCTGGTGGCGGTTATTGCCGGCATTGCGGAGGTGACCCTTGCGGCGCCGGCAAGACGACGAGGTTGATTTAGAGTTATGCTCTATTCTATCAGTGATGGTTATGAAACTTGCACCAGCTTACAGAAGCTGCTAGTTAAGTAATACCGAATGTCGGAATTTGTGTAAACACCTTCTAGCCAGTCCCCTATCCCCAGCGATGCCACGCGTATGCCATTCGCCCTGGTAGATTCCTTGAAGGTCGCATGCTGTTGGTGACCTGCCGAGGGTTACACGACTCGTGTGGTGAACCTGAGTATACTCGTGAATCCTGAGAATGTTGCCCTTTTAGTGTTGATTTTGACCGCTCGAGAATGTTTTACCGGGTACTTGTGATGCCTCACTAATGGGTGGGGGTACGGCTAGTTGGGTAAAGGCGAGTCAATCTTTGGAGGGAGATGGAGCATTATATTTATCAGTCAGATGACAATACGATTAACATACGCCCTATCTCTCATGTCTCATCTATATCTTACCTGTATTTTCTTTTTTTTTTCTTATATGCTGTGTGTAGCCCTCGAGTTTTAATAGTGCGTGGGAGCAGTAGCCATTCGTGGGGGTGCGATAGCCCCGCCACTCAAGTACAGTAGATCCGTGTATCGCCTTCATTCTTTTATCCTCCATTTCTCTATTACTCCAACCTTCGTATATCTCCCATTGTTCTTGATTCTTTTTTCTTCTTTTTTTCGTATTGTTCTTATTCTTTTCTTCTTCTTCTATTTCCTTGCCTGTCTTTGTGCTCTCGTGCCTCTCCACACCGGCTTACGGCAACTCGGCCACCACACCACACCACATTCCCCTCCTCCGCATGATGCCCACTGCATTACCACTCAACAAAGCCACCATGCACGAATCTAGTCGGCCGACTCCCAGCTGCAGGTGGCGCTACCCTGGTGGCCCTGCCTGCATCAGCACGTGTGGCTGTCGACGGCGCGAGATTGGTTCTGCCAGATAAAGTACATGGCATCGTGGGGCAGCTGCCGCGTTTGCTGTCACGCCAGCAGTCAGTCACCAGGCAAACCGAGCCAGCGCTGCAACGTCTAAAGCCCTAACGCGGTGATGATCTCGGCTCCTCGAAACATGACGCATCCCTTACCCGGTCCGTCATCATTTATATACTCGTCTGTGGCCGCAAACTGCGATTCGCATCCTCGAGCGTAGACACCACAACCGCGTCTTCAACCACACCGGAAACAACGTAGCGCTGGGTCTAGCGATCTGCGTCACCATCTCAGCACCAAAACGCACCTAATTACAGCGTTCCCAAACCAGCTTTACAGCGTCGAAAAGGCCTGCTCAGCATCAACGTTAGGTACTAAGTGACGCATCAAGGCCCCTGGGCGAGCGAGCTCGACCCACTTGGAGGCTACCTTTCGAGCTGATGATCTGACTTGCGCCAGAAACATCGAGTCAGTGAAGCAGCTTCTCGAAATCTTCAACAGCAGCAGCCGACAAACACCAAAGGGGTGCTGGCTTGAAAATTCACGCATCGAATTATCCGCCCCCCAGCTTCCTCCGTCATCCGCGCTGGACGTGACATGCGGTGCGACTAGACTGACGCGCATCAGCGGCTTGCGACCATGCTCTCCACGGCTGCAACGGTGCGGCTCCCAATGCTGTTGGCATGGGCCGCATACGTCTTGGCTGCCCCTGAACACATTGTGCTCGATGTAAATGAAGGCAATGTTGCATCTAGTGAGGAGCCTCAAAAGCTCACCGGACGATTTTTGCACATAACAGGTTTGTGTCACTCTCCTCAAAGCCCAACAGCTAGCTCACTGACCCCCGCGCCAGACTTCCACCCCGACCAATTCTACAAGGCTCGCTCCGACATTGACGATAGCTGCCACAGTGGTAAGGGAGACGCTGGCATATTCGGTGCCGAAGTTTCCGACTGTGACTCGCCGATATCCCTCGCCAACAATACCCTCGACTGGGTCCGCGACAACCTCCGCGACCAGATTGACTTTGTCATCTGGACCGGCGACACCGCTCGCCACGACAATGACGAAAACCACCCCCGTAACTCGGCGCAGGTCCTCGGCACCAATCGCATGGTTGCTGCCAAAATGTTTGAGACTTTTGCGACCGACACGCCTCGCGGGCCTTGGCTCCAGGTGCCCGTCGTGCCCACCTTTGGCAACAATGACTTTCTCCCGCACAACATCATGGTCCCTGGCCCCAACCGCTGGTTCGTAGACTATGCCGACATTTGGGGTCCCTTCATCCCCGAAGTGCAGCGCCATCAGTTTGAATACGGTGGATGGTTCTACACCGAGGTGGTTCCCAACAAGCTCGTCGTCTTCAGCCTCAACACCATGTTCTTCTTTGACCGCAATGCCGCCGTCGATGGCTGCGCGCTCGCTTCCGAGCCTGGCTACAAGCACATGGAATGGCTGCGCGTCCAGCTGCAGCGACTGCGCGTCAACGGCATGAAGGCCATTCTCATGGGCCATGTCCCGCCCGCACGTACCGACAGCAAACAAAACTGGGACGAGACGTGCTGGCAGCGCTACACTCTCTGGCTGAAGCAGTACCGCGATGTTGTCATCGGCTCGCTCTTTGGACACATGAACATTGACCACTTTGTTCTGCAAGACACAAACGACCTCGACGAGGACAGCATTCTTGCCCAGGGCGAGGTCAACATTCGTCAGAGTATGGATCTCGGCGAAGACAACGAAGTCGGAATTTCCGGCAAAACCGATTACCTCCAGGATGTTCGCCAGCAGTGGTCGAAACTCCCCACGTCTGCGGGACATGCCACTGACAAAAATGCTCAAAGCTTGCAGGGGGACGATGATGATGACGGGAAGGACGACGGGTATGACATTGAAACCGTCTTTGGTAAGAAAAGGGGCAAAGGCAAGAAGAAGAAAGGCGGTAAGAAGAAGAAGGAGAACAAGAAGAGTCTTAAGAAGATCGGCGGCAAGTACGCCGAACGATATCAAATCTCTATGATTGGGCCCAGCGTCATCCCCAACTACTTTCCCACGATGCGCGTTTACGAGTACAACATCACCGGCATTGAGGACAACCCGCTCTGGAAAGATGTGTACGGCACGGCATCCACAATTCAGGGTGCCGAGATGCAACGCGCACACGAGCTTGGTTTTGCCCCAGAAGAGCTGAAGCGCCGCTCACTGGAGGAGCCCAACATGACCGAGGCCGAGTTTGAGGCGCAGTTTCCCGATATCTTTGGGAATAACGATGATGTGCACGATGCCGGCAAGAAAAAGAGGAGGAGGAGAAAGGGCCACGGCCCGCCCTCACTCAATATCCCTCCAGGTCCGGAGATGGGCTCGCCACCCGGACCGGCCTACATGCCGCAGACGCTCTCGTGGATGGCGTTTACGCAGTATTACGCAAACCTCACGCGCATCAATCATGAGGCCGACGAGCGCAGCGGCGACCGCGAGACCAACCCGGTGCAGTTTGAGGTCGAGTACGATACGCGCGACGATGACTGGTATCAGCTCGAGGACCTGACGGTGCGGGAGCTGCTCAAGCTGGCGCACAGCATTGGCGTGGATGATCGGGAGAAAGTCTTCACGACTCAAGTTGACATGAGCATGGCGGATGATGATGATTTTTGTGAAGAGCAAGTTGAAGACAATGTAGATGCAACGGGCAAGAAGAAGAAGAAAGGGAAGAAGGGAAAGAAGGGCAAAAAGAAGAAGGATAAGAAGAACAAGTTGTGGATTGAGTTTCTCCGACGTGCGTTTGTGGGCACCATGGACGATGACGAGTTGGAGGAGCTTTGATGTCTGCCATGGTGTTCCTCCCAATTCCTGCTGCACTTTTGCTCTTCACTTTTTACATTCGTCTTTATGCTGTTTTATCTTTTTTTTTCCTTTTGCTGTTTGACATTTAGTATAAACATTTGCTTTCAGCTTGCATACGGTGGATTTGGCGTTGTCATATATTGACTTGGATGGAATTGGATATACTCGACAGGACGGGATTGTACATGTTTGGGCCATTACAGGGGCAGTTTGCATAATGAATACATTTCATATTCAAAAAGAAACAGTGAAACAATTGCATCTCTCATTGTGGTCTGCAAAATAGTACAAATGTTGACGAAACATTTCCCATCCTCATTAATCAAGAGTCCCTGCATTCGACTCATGCTCTCCTCCTTGAGCCCACGTCGGGCAAAATAATATGTAAAACAAAACAGCGCGCGATGTGTACATGGTAAGTTTAAAACCCTCAACCTCGGGAAAGAAAAACGCCAAAGCCAGCCCTCGCAAGAGCATGCATCCAAAGATGTCGTGTGTCGGAAGCACGTGGTATAGTATGGTGCTGTCGTGCTCGTGGTATGTAGAAGATGTAAATGGCGTATGCCTCGACGCTGCCAGCGCCAGGCCGCGTTGCACATGTGATGAATACTTGTGTGAACTTGTGAAACACGGCGCCAAAAAAAAATGCGTGAAGAACAACTCCGCCATTGGGGAGTGCAGTTTATTGAGCGTCTGGGCCGACCACATTGACCGACGGAATGGCCATGCGCCCTTGGCTAGACTGCCGCTTCGTCAGCGCCGGGCGCGCAGCCAGCTTGGCGTACCAAGGGCGAGAAGTCTGCTGCTGCTGCTGCTGCTGCTGATGCTGTACAATGCGGTGGCCCGTCGTCGCAGAGGTGGCGTCGTCGTCCCCAGAGGCGTGCTTCTTGCCGGCGTCGTCGCGATCGCGCGCGACAAGGTACGTGTCGGCGCCAAAGGCCAGGTCGTCCTCGAGGCCCATCTCGCGAAAGACCGAGGTGCGTCCCTTTTGAATGTTGCTGGCAAAGGGCGGCAGGCGCAGGCCGGCGCCCTCGCGCAGGCGGTCCGAGGTGATGTGCGAGTTGAACTTTGGACGGACGGGGACGGGCAGGCCACCGGCGGCGGCGGAGGGAGGCAGGGGAGCCAGAGAAATGGCTGTCATTTTTTGTTGGAGTTTTCGTGTATTCGGTTGATGGGAATTTTTGTGGCAGTAGAATGGAAAACAGCGCACAACTGGTGGATTAGAAGACGTAGATTTGACTTTTGGGGGAGGTTGATAGAAAGGTTAGGGGGGGGAATTGAGAATGAGGGGACTCCTGTGAGAAAACTCCTAAACGGCAAGAGGAATTGAATTGAAACAAACGACACAAGGAGAAAATGAGAACAGTAAAGGAAAAGACTTTGACACTGAAAGATGGAGAGAAATGAAGGAATTTGTGTGCAAAGATGGTTGTGGGAGGGTGGACGGGAATAAAAGGACCTTGGACGGGTGGATTGAAGCGTCAAAGAGTCCCTCCTCTCTCTCCACCAAACCACTGAGGGCTTGGCGCATCTACCAATGCAGCACCAACAAAAAGTCCCCCAATCCCCTGGTCCCCCTCGTCTTTCTACGGGCAGCAGCAGCGGCGGAAAAGGGACAAAGATCCAAATATCCATGTCCGTTTGGGGCGTGGCGTTGCGGAGACGGGAGGGGATAGTGCGTTCTTGGCTGGACGCTAAACTCTTGGTCCAAAACCGGGAACTGGGCGCATTCTCGTATGTACCGATGGGATTTTGATTTTCTTTGGCTCTATCTGGCGAGGTGCTGACAGGGCCGGAAAAGTCTGTTCTTCTTCTTCTTTTGCTTTTGCTGATTGAACGAAAGATGCAGGACGTGGTGGGCGATGATGCTGGGCCGAGGCCATCACCTGCAAACGAAATCCCGATGTTCCCCCTCGCTCGCTACACTTTTCGTCATCAATTTGCTGTCGATCTGGCGAAATGCTGGTCCATGCTGCAACACCACCACTGATAGGCAGGCGCTAATAAGTGCTGAGACACGGAAACAGGACGCTACAGAGAGCGCTACGAGACTCTAACCCACGCCACGAAACATACAGCACAGTCGCGCAAGAAGCAGGGGTCTCGAGAGGGACAAAGGTGCTCGTATGACCTCACAGTAGCCGCGATGCGTGCCCATAGCCTCTCGGCACGTTACATGAGTCTTTGCGGATTGGCTCGCCCCAACATGCTCTTGGCCAAGCGGTTATATTCGACTGCCCAATCCATAGCACCCGCGTCGCCCCCATCCATTATGTGCGGCCTCTCTGTTGGACTGAGCAGACTAGGATCGAGGCAGCGATTTGCGCCGCTGTTCGTATTCCATGCCCGATGTTGATCAACGCTGCCCAAACAGAAGAGCAACTCTCACCTGGCATCTGGATAGGTTTGTCCACGTTCAGCCTTGCAGTGGTGTGCGCCCACACCTCCCCAGACGAAGCCTCGGCGTGGCGCCTCGCAGGTCATCGGGCGCTGCAGCTTCGGAGCGCCCTACCAAACAGCCACCAGGCACCGGAACCGCCTGATTGGAGACGGGACGTTGGGGCTCATAAAGAGCATATCAATTTCTACAGCCTACCCGCGTACCGGGCATTTATTGGACATGCTCTAAAGGAAACAAATCAAAGCAGTATGCGGTACTGATCCTCACAAGGAACAGAGTGCAAAGGTTTCGGTTCGGCGCAGAGTACCAACTCTGTGCCGCTGCGCCGGGCGATGATCGCCTGCACGCCACCCCCTACGCCAGACGATCGACAGTGCCAAGACCCGTCGGGTGCAAACCGCGCCAACTCGAAACTCTGCACCAACCGGGACTGTCTTTGGCTTTGCTTTGCGTTCAGCCAGGCGAGTGCTTAGATTGATCGAGTCTCAATTCTTTGTTTGCACAATGTTCATAAAAGCATTCATCTGCGGGGCTTGTCACCGACCCTCGCCAAAGCCGAAGCAAAGGCATGACGTCACTTCAATGCCAAGCCGCATCAACTGCGGATCCCAGAACTGCGATGCGAAAGGCAACAACAGACTGCAAGAAACAACCCGCTGTAAACAGTGAAACCCTCAGTGGCAAGATGGCACGACAAGACGAGAAAAATCTCATGGGCAAAGAGCGCCAATAGGAATGTTGGAGGCCCGCCTGCCGGCTTTGCCAGATCAAACCAAAGGCCCAAAGACCAATCGCAAAAGCAGTAGAAAAGGGCCGATGCCGAAAAATACGAAGTAACTTCACTGCCTTATCCACTGGCCACTGCTCAAAATCAAGGAAAAGGCGTCTGCCAAGCGCGGGTCCTTGTCAGCAGCCCCAGAGAGGGAAAAAGGGTCCAGCCCAATTATTTTTATGTGGACATGGAAATTGGTCGCCCTACGACATTGGCATGATTCAACAATTGTCCATCTTTTTTTTTTCTGAAAGGAACCCGGATGGGTGCGCAGTGGCGCAGGGGAGGAGACCACTCGGCCGAATACGCGCATTTCAGGGTCCTACGTCTGCCAAGAGGTTTACGTCGTGTCCTCAGAGACTGGCCAACTCGAGAGAGAATAATGGGTTGAGACTGCCAGGCTGTTTACATCATCTAAGAGTATAGCGCATTTTCTGCGAGTTGCTGGGCAAGCACATACGCGCGAGGATGCCGCAAGCTGTGGGCATACATTCTTCAATTTCGCATGAACTGGTTTGAGGCCCGAACAAGCCACCACAGCGGTTCCAATTTCTACGACCAAAAGTAGAGGCATTCCGTAAGCCTTTGTTGGTCCCAGGTAACGCCATGCAAGTTTCCAATGATAGGCAAGCCGCGCGCCGTGCAGGTGCTCCTTGGCGGTTCCCCATCGCGGCGTCAGCTAGTACTCACAGCCAACGGGTTGCCATCTCGCCTTATCTACACGGCCTATTCAGAACCCGAGCACCGTAAAGTCCCACGGCGCCGCCACCCACGGCGGCTCCGCGACCACCAGATCCGTAAACAGCGGCGCCCGCGCCTCGTCCGGCAACGGCATCTGGACCCCGCCGTTGCCGTTGCCGCCCACCAGCGCCTGCCGATAAAGGTGAGCGCCCGTGCCGCCACCGTCTTCTGCTCCGGCTGCGTCGTCGGCGTGTGCGCGACCAGAAACAGCGGAAAGACGAGCTTCATGGCGTCAAAGAGCACCTGCGGGCTCTTGAGCACCGTCGTCCGCGACAGCGGCTCCATGGCCACGGGCAGGCTGTCGACAATGGCCTGCGCGCTCGCGTTGATGCGGTGCAGCGCCTGGCGCCGGTGGCCGATGAGCGTGGCGAGCGGCGGCGCGGCGCAGGACACGTGGTGTGTAAGCAGGTTTCAGAGCATCTGCATCATGTGGTTGCTCTTGATGACGGCCGCGCACTGCAGGTTCTGCATGTACACGTCCAT
Organism: Akanthomyces dipterigenus; assembly: GCA_030783385.1. NCBI lineage: Eukaryota > Fungi > Ascomycota > Sordariomycetes > Hypocreales > Cordycipitaceae > Akanthomyces > Akanthomyces dipterigenus. The sequence continues at coordinate 81,886 of JARJRE010000376.1, read as the reverse complement.
GGTCATGTCGTTGCTGTTTTTCTGCAGCGGCGAACGCGTGCGCAGATACGTCGCAAACGCCTCGTCGGCGCCCACAAGACCCTGACGCAGCGATGCATACTCGTCCGCGGCGCTGCCGCGGTCATGGGCCGGCGCGCGCAGATGCGCCATGATGCGCGCCTGCACAGCGCACACGCGCGAAATGTACTGCGCGATGCGGAGCGTCAGCTCTTCGCCATCAAACAGGCCCGCCTCGCAAATCGCCAGCCACGCGTCCGTCTCGGCCGGGCACGCCGTGTTGGTGATGAGCGCCTGCAGCTGGACAATGTTGAAGGCGGGCCAAAACGCCATGCGGCCGGCGCTCGTGCGCAGCGCGTCGCCGCCCCGCGCCTTCAAGATGCTGTACAGGCCGCCGGCGTGCAGCTGCCACGTGTCGACGGCCTGCCGGCGACCGAGCGTGCCCGCAAGCACCTCGTAGTTGGCGAGGATCCAGACGGTGGCGAGGACGTCGTCGCGGCGGGCACCACCGGGCGCGCTCAGGGCGCGGTTGACGGCGCGCAGCGTCTTGCCCATGTACATGGCCAGCTCGCGCTGCGTCGCCCGCCGCGCCGCGTCCTCGACGTGCGTCGGATACCGCACGTTCATGGTGTAGGTGCGCGTAAAGATGTGCGCCGACCACAGCAGCGGGCCGCCGGTGGTGCTAGCGGTGGTGCGGCCGTCCGTGGTGGAGGTGTAGACGCTGCGCAGAAATTCGAGCGCCGAGTAGACGTCGAGCAGCAGGGGTACCGACTGCGACGTCCAGTGCTCGTCGACGTGGCCGTGCAGAATCAGCCTGCCGATGGTGTCGGCCGCAGGAGAGCAGGCGCGGGCTCTGACGAAGCCGGGACACGTCACCAGCGTCTTGGTGCTGCTCTCCGCCTCGACGCTCACTGCCGACGCAGACGACGACGGCGGCAACTCATCTCTTGAAGCTCTTGCCGCTACTGTTTTGCGCTTCTTGCGTGACTTGACGGTGGCCGGGTTGGCGTTGCGAAACACGAGCTCGTGCTGGTCACGATAGCCCGGGCACACGGCGCCGTACTTGACGCATCGCTGGCAGGCTGGCCTGGCAAGGTCGCACTAGACACGGCACGGTCAGTAAATACATCCATCACAGACCAATGCCATGAAAAAAAAAGAGCACATGAACGTTACACATACCTTGACTCGTCTCTGTCGGCAGAGGTGGCAGTCGAGGCTGGGTCTTCCAGTATTCGGCATCGGATGAGCCGCGAACCGGGGGCCCTGGCGGCGGTGCCAAACCACCACGGGGAGCCGACCACGCGGCCGCTTTGTGATGCGTGAAATGGAAGAGTTGGTCCTTTGGTAGCCAGAAGCAGTGTGCTGTGTTCCTGGGACCCCGGGCAAAAGGTGAGCGTCTGTAGGCCTTGACAATATATGCGTAAGCTAATTTGGAGAGGAGGCGCTACTTCAGTATGCAAGTGACGTATAGATGCCCAATGGGAAGAAAACTAAAACGGGTAGGATGAGTGCATGCAAGTAAAACGCAAATGAAAATGGAGCTAATTTCAAGAGGCGGGAAAATGAATGAAGAAATTTAATAAGCCCAAGCTAAAAAGTGCCTACCAAATGCTGCGCCTCTCTACATGTGGATGGTGCCAGGATCCCCAGCTGCTCCTCACCACCGCATGGGCTCGGGCTGTAAGCAACACGCTCCTCCATCACACATCACACAGAATCGTTTACAGTTTGTCTTCGATAGGCTCCGTTAAATAAGAGTAAACCAACTAGCATAGCCAAGTTTAATCATCATAGAGTTGTATTCAACTGCTCTGCGGGTATCATCTTTCCTCGCCTAGAAACAAAAACAAAATTGATACATTCCCAATGCCACAGCTTCTTTTTTCGCTGCATAAAAAATGGCTGCAGTATATGAGAAAAAGAAGACAGAGTCTTGCCAGTTTCAGCTTCCCCATATATCAAGACTATACAAAAAAAAGACAAGATTTGAACCCCAAGAAACGCCATAAAATGTTGGAGCACAGCAAACAAAACTGTGCATGCAAAGAAATAAAATGAGCATGTGGTACAAGACAAGATCAGCAGAGGCTGCCCTTCAGCCTCCAAGTTTGCGAAAACCCTCGACACTGAGCAGCGGGACTTCCATGTCGCGCAAACGATCGATGCCTTCATCAGTGCGTCGGTCCACAAAGCTGTTGCACTCATTCACCACCTGCGTCCACTCCGCCAGCGCTTGGCCAGAGTAGACTGCGTTGCGGACAAAGGCACCCGCAGGCTTGGTCGGTCTCGTCTCTTCGGGTACAAAGTAGCCTGTATTAGGTGTCGCCGTCCGCGTGGCGTCGCTCGCCTCGCTCGGGCTCGAGACGCCGGTGCGCATCATCAGACTATCGTTCGTGTGCAGCGGCTCGGCAAGGGAGAGCCGGCGCGTACTATCCTCCAGTGGCGTGGCATTCCGGGCGCGGTCGACCAGCCCAGACTGCGATGAGCTTGAGACCTGGCGTAGCCCATCAAGCTGCACCGGCCGCATCGCACACTCAGGGCCAGACAGGCGGTGTTGTGCGGGACCAGGCAGCTGGGGCAGGCTCAGGATTCGCTCACGGTTGGGTCCAGTCTGTTGTTGCCATGCCATAATAAACTTGAAGATGAATCCTGGTTCGTCTAGCAGAGGCGTTGAGCACCGAGACTCGGTATCTGACGCCCCGGAGCTCCCGCCAATCTGGAACAGTTTCTGCGAGTTGGCCGACGACCGCGTAGATGGGCGAGAGCGGCCCTCGGCCGTCTCGCGTCGCCCCACCTGCAGCGCATCGTCAAAAGATTGGCTCTTTGGAAGACCTGCCGTGTACGACGTGTCGGCCGCGGCTGTGACGTTTGTGAACGAGAGCACTTTGCCGAGCAGCGACCATCGCTTCTTTGACTCAGCCTTGGGTTGTTGATTGGACTCGAGATAGTCGCTCATGGCTGCCAGATCGGTACCCGAGGGTGTCCTGGCAAAAGTGTCTAGCCCCATGACGAGACCGGGTTGAGGCCCGTGAACTTCTTGGCGGATAATAATGAATCGCTTTCCTACAGTCGGTGACATCGGTGTGGACGACGGCCTTGCACGACCCGTCTCGTCTGCCGTTTCTCTGAGATAGAGATAGTGGCTCCAAACAGACCTGAGGCGCTTCGCCGCTAGACGAAACACGGCGATATCGACGTCGCTGGGGTGTCCGTCGTAACGGCAGATTCTCCAACACAAAAGACGATGGTAGTATGCGCGCACCATGGGACACCAGTTGTTGAAGAATGAGTTGAACGTATCTTCCGTCAGCAACCAGTCAAAGCAAAGCTCAGCCTTGCGCGACGGTTGCTTGGCAGCTATGTTCCAGATGGTGTAGAGAAAAGAAAGAGCACGCACTTCGGACATTGTGTTCATGGAGCTCATGACACGCTTGAATACTTCAATCCAAAAGGTCCAGTCAATGCAAGGGGCGGCGTCTTCCTTGGTCTCGTACTTGTCGTAGATGACGAGTATTTCTTCCAAAAAGTCGCACAGAGTAAAGCAGGCAGAGTTGTTGAACTTGGAGGTCCTCTGCGTGGCGGCCTTCATCAGTGCGGCAAACGTTTCGGCAAAAGTGGCCTTGGCGTTTGCAAATTCAGGAAAATCGTCCAGCAAGAAATCCTTGAGCAGAGCGACCAGTCTGTTCTCAGCCATGCCCTTCATTAGATTGGAGGGAGGCAGGGGCATCGCCATAGCTGACGCATCTGCGCCGTGCAGCGAGTCCACAAGTGGCGGGTTGTATGTTTGGCCGATAGCAGCATGGCGGTGAATGGTAGAGTCAATAATAGAGAGCAGCTGTGCCTGGACGAGGACAAAAGCCGGCGCGCGAGCTTTGAAGGACAATGGTAAATCAGGAAGAAGAAATTGATCGGTAAGTACGTGAAAGTACTTGCAGAAGATGAAGAAGAGATCTGTGTCTCGGCCCTTCCATCTCGACACCCAGGGGCCGGTCCATGGGATTCTGGCCACCAGGACCGACATTTTCGGGATTTGTTTCAGGTTGTTCCAGGCAACTCGTGGAGAAATCCATCCATAGAGACCAAGTTTGGGCGGGAAAAAGGCGACAATGTCTTCACTATCTCCATTGTCGCACCGAGGCAGGCCAAACTCGTCAGCTGCCCTGCGGATGAGCTCAGGTGTGAGACCCCACAGCCGCAGCAGTATGTCGGAAACACCTGGCGCAAAGAAAAAGGCATACGCGCATGTTTTGCCGGCAAAATTGATCAAAGTAAGAGGAGCATGTCGCAGGGACATCTTTTCCACCACGAGGGACATTTGACGGACCAGGTTGCCCACAAACATGGTTCGCACGCTGTGCTCGGCAGTCTCATCAAGCATCGAGTGCTGGGAGTCCAGAGAAGAGCTGGTCCATGATCGCGAGCGGACTTTTTCAGAAGGGCATCGGTCAACCAAGGCTTGAAAGGCAGGCGTGGCTCGTCGCCACTCGGGCCGCATCATGACCATGGTAGCTGCCTCGAGCAGGACTGGGCGGTCCACTCCAGGAATTGGCTGATTGGCTTGTGAGTCAAGCATGTCGAGAACAGCGTTCCACCACTTGTTGAGAATGACAGCTCGGCGGTCAATATCCTCAGGCTGCAGCATTTTAGTGGATGGGTGATGCATGGTGGCGCGAAGGAATGGCAGCAGGATGCTCTGGATCTGAGCAATGCGCTGCGCCATCTGCTTGAGCGTGAAGCTCTTGAACTCGAGCTCGAGCGTCTTGAACGACGACCACAGGCTGTCGCGAACCTGCGGTGTCATCTCGGTCGACGAGTCATCCGTGATGGGAGTTGCGTTGCTTCTCTCAGAGTTCGTGGACTGCGAGGTACGGCTGGCAACGCTTTGTGGTCCAGTTTGGCTCAGGCTAGCGGCTGATGAGGCGCAGCTGTCTGAATCGGCACCCCAGTCCTGCACAGTGACCAGGGTGGGAGGTTTGGGCCTGGTTGTGAAAAAGTAGGCCCCAGCCTTGCTGGAGCTGAATGGGGCAGGTTCTTGAGGTTCAACCTCGCCTTCCAGCTGTGCTGCGGGTTCCGAGGTTTTGATTTGCGGTGGCGCTTGTGACTTTTCGCTCTTGGAAGCAGCCTTGGGCATCTTGTCCGAAGCATTGTCATTTGGTTGTGGGGTCAAAATTTTGGGAGATGGTGTGCGAGAGATCCAGGAACGTCGCGCGAAACTGGCAAATGTGTCAGTGGCAGAGTGGCTGCGCTCCTTGAGCGATGGGTGTCGCGCCATTGCACCATCATTCGTCGGCGGTAGCTCTAGATGTTGCGTGGGCTGAACATTGTCGTCCTTGTTCGATTTGAAGTTTGGCAGCCACGATTTGGGGCGGGTTGCAGTTCTGGATCTGGAAAGACCAAGCTTGAAACGGGCGGTGGGCTGTTGGGCGTCCGTGTTCGATGTCGGGTCTATCGCAGGTGTAATGACTGGGGAAGAAGCGAGCTTGGCTGAGGATGCTCCGGAGAGGGAAAGCTTGGTATCCAGGTCGCCAATGGAATCGAATGACGGAATTTCAAAGGAACCAAAAGACGGAAGCCTGGGGAGATCCTTGCTGAGCGACGGCGAGTTGCGCGGCAGCGGCGGGCGGCTCGTAAAGGAAGACGTCGAGTGAAGCTGGGGCGACGAGCGGGAGCGAGCAAAGTTGGCGGGAGAAGCCGATGCGACGGATGGAGCCATGACTGGTTGGCGGCACCTCGTCAGATGCAAAAGACCATGTGTGATGGATTTGGACTTTGCGCTGGGTGTCAACCGGGTGGGATGGTCCACGGCTTGGCGGATGGCAGCGTAAAGCGACTAGGTCAGGACAGCTCGACGAGATCGAGATCTTGGCGTGACGACGGCCGTGGCAGATAAATTTAGGCGTATCTCAACATTACCAAGGACCGAAACGTGATGCGCTCCGAACAGTGCGGCGGCGCAGACCAAGGAATGTGACGGCGGCGGGAGGCTTCAAACGGCGCTGGGGGTGGATAGACTATAAGACAGCTAGCCGGCGGGTGTAGATGGGACGAGTGACAACGGCCAGCGACGGGGGAAAAGGGAAGAAAGACTGCGTATGTCGTATGGTCGGAGTCAATGGTCAGAAGAGGCGCGCAGGATTCGCAGATGAACAAGGACAAAAGAGAGACAGAGAGGGTGAGCGACTGGTGGCCAGAGGGAGGAAGAGAGAGACTGTGTCGTGCAGAAAGAGTGGTTTTTTCTGGAGCTGGAACTGGAGCGGCGAGCGCTGCAGGCCGGGCAGCGATTCAGATTCTACACAAGCGCGAGCCTAAAGCGAAACAGGCACCGCAGAAATGCGCAGGAGGAGCGAGCGATGATGGAAATCTGGGTCAAGGAAAAGAAAACAGGAGGGCCCGCGACGGAAATTGAGTCCTGGTGGTGAGGCTGTCGCGGGTGGGACGAGAATCACAGCTGGCAGCTACGACGGCGGCCAGCACAGCCCACAACCACGGACGAGGGATTGGCTCGAACAAAGGAAGAGAGGACAGACAAGAGAGAGAGAGAGAGAGAGAGAAAAGAGAATGAATGAAAAAAAAAAAACACGGGCTCATCACAGAAGATGAACCAAACAACGTCACAGCCAGATCAAAGGAGGAGAAAGCGGGGATTGCGTTTGGACCGGGGGGGGGGCCATCATCTGCTCAGGTTGACGATGAGCAAGCAGTCAAGCCATGGCCCAGTCACTACGTACAGCCTACAGCCTACAGGGAGGTCAGCAGCGGGCGACACGGAGCTGAGCAGCGTTTCTGCAGACGACCCAACTGATTATAGTAGGTAAGGTATGTACTGTGTGCCTGGCTGCAGCAGCAGCGGCCGAGTCAAGCTGGGGTGAAGGAGGGCGGCTCGCTGCAGGGGACGCCCGCGCCCCGAATGAATCCCGGCGCAGGAGTGAGGTCTGGCGTGAGATCGGACCCCTCGGAGGTCCCTTGTTCAGGTCACTCGGCCCTAGTACGGGACACCAAAAAACTACCTACCAAAAGGTTACGGGAGGACCTGGTCAGCTGGTTACTTTGTCCAGCATGGCCCCCAAGGATGATGGTCGCCGAGCGTGAGCGGCTATCCGGTGCACATACGCGTACGAGACAATTGCCGGCAGCTGCATATTAGGAGATTTGCTCAAAGGACTCCCGCGTGGCCTCTGGTACCTCTACCCGTACCTAGTTACTGGCGTCGGCCAAAGGGCGCCGTCGGCCGTGATTGACCAGCGTCACGCCAGCGATTTCTTAGCTTATTGTTACTGGTATAGCCCCAAACATCAAGGGCGGACTGGCCCAAGGGGAAGCTAAAAAAAAAAAAAAATGAAAAATATGCAGATCATGCTAATCTGCACAGCGCACACCATGGGCTTCTTCGGGGTGGATTCTGGCCCGCCACCATCTATTTCCCTCTGCGTGCGCCCCCTCTGCGTGCGCCTCCTGTGCTGTGCCCCTCTCGCCAATATTTGTATCCGTATTATAGGGCGTTCTTGTCGTTCTGCTAGCGGGCGGAGATGGCCTATCAGCCCGGAATCAACGTGCATATCAGCTTCCTGTATAATAATAGCAGCGGGCATATGGAATTGCTGCGGCTGAGGCTGAAGAAAGACGCCGACCCCTCCATCTCCAATGCCCGACCCCCGAGCGTTGGTCGGCAGGCCGGGCAGCACAGGGCACGCCATTCATGATTCAGCATGGACAATTGGTCTGTGACAGCTAAAGTACCTTGTGGACGCACATGGCGCCTAAAAAACATACATAATCTGGCTGATGGCTGCGGTCCATCATGCATCAGGCCACGGGTGGGACGTCCAGCTGGACAAGCTCCTGGGCTTCTTTTTTTTTTTTTGCTTAATTTATTTTTTTCTAATCTGGCGGACATGACCTCTTCCGTCCCATCCGCAACTTCATACTCATGACACTGGTAGATGGATGGAGTTCCATTTCTGTTTAACAATCTTTCTTATCCTTTACGCCCTCAACTCTGTGCAATTCTCCATTGCTTACACCACTGTTTCAAACGATCGAGAGTCGCAGTGACACATCACCTCTACTGATTAGATGCCAGCTATCCACCCCGGCGACAGGCTCGACAAAACCCGTCACACAAAGCAGCAATAAAAACGCCTCGAGACATCTTTGGCGCCGGTCCTCTCTAGTCTGATGTTCCATGTCTCTGGTGCTGGCATTCTCAGATTTCCCAAATTAGGCGAAAGCTCAAATTACTACACACCACCACCACCACACCAACCGCTGGTCGCAAACAACTATCCTACTGGTACAAACAGGCCAGCCCGCTGCCCCTTTGCTAACTGGAGCTAGTCAGCGGCTAGGGGGCTGTTTGCCAATCTAAACCCTGTGGTGCACATACGTCACGGCCAAGCACTACTGAGTAGCTCTCGGCTCCGTCATTCCCCATCCGAGCCCACATGGGTAATCGACCAAATTGATTGGAATCTACAAAAAAGCTGCGCAGCGAAACAACTAGATGGGTTTTTCGCCTTTCCTTTACGGTCGAAAGAAAAGAGTGACATATTCCCTTTTGATCAGTCGCATGGCGCCGGCGTGATGGGAAATAATAAGCCTATTTCTCTACTTGTCCCAAAAGAGCACGCAACGGACGCTTCATACCATGGCTCAAAGTATTTCTCCAACGACAGCTTGGACAAGTCGCTTTGTTGCGCCCAGTCTCAGCCACTGCAGGCATGAGCCGGCGCACAGCCAAGCATACCTACCACAAGGTAGCTCAAACGACACGCCTGCTGCCGAGTCCCATCTGAACTATGCTGCACTGATAAATTAAAGAATGCAACCCCCTTCTGGCACCGTGCAGCAAGCGCACGTCTTTCATCATCGGGTACCTTGTACGCCAAGTCGCACTTTCTGTTTCTTGGCATGTACCGGCCCTTTGCGAGTATTGGTAGCCCGCATTACAGAGTGGCAGTATCGACGACGCACCTCGGGTCCATGCAGGCTGCCATGCTGCTCTTTGTTTCTCGTTGGAGAATATTGAGCATGACCTCGTATGTTTGCATTTCAATCTCTCCCCATCTTTTCCTTTGCGATTGCACCACAGGGCGTGGCGACGTCTCGGCCAACTCTGCCCCGTCGCAGTCAGCCCCTCATCCCTGCCCCGGCTATAAATGGAAGACATATAACACCCTGATAAGACGGGAATTTTTCTTGAACCATAATTACAAGACGATTTTGCATCGAAACTGATATTTGGCCACGTACATGTACAACGGGGGCTGAAGATTTCTCGCCCGTTGCCGAGGCTGCCTGTGACCCGTCTAGCCGTCGTTCTCATCCTTCCCTACTGAGCCCTCTATATCAGATGCGCATCTCAGAAGCGACGGATCTGAGCAGATGCCACAGTTTCCACATTGCATAACGCATTCACGCTATAGTTTCTTTTTCTTTTCCTTTTGAACCCCTTCAGAAGGCCACCGTTCTCGTTCCCCCGCCGTCATTTCCAGAAGACGAGACAAGAAGATGCTTGACTCTCACTCACCTGACCTCCAGACCGTTCTTTTTCGTCAAGCAACTATTGCTTCTTCCCCCCCGTTCTTGGTGCGTGGCAAGACATGCAGTGCTGTACACTTTTACTTGCACTGCACGCCGCAACACACTAACGCAAAATCCGTGTCGGGTCTCATCCTCCTCCCCTAAATACTGAGATGCGATGCCACTTATATCACCACAGTGAACTCATCTTTGCAAGAATAGCAATGCACGTGCAAGACATGATCGCCTCGTATTCTCTACACCGTTGACCTTCACCGCCTCCGAGTGAGGATGCAAAGATGCATTGTTGCTGCATCGCGGCGACAAGTGCGCCGCCATCAAGACAACATCTGGTCGCGTTACATGTCCGACTTCCCAACCAAAACAATATATGCAGAAAAAAATGATGAGCAACACCAGAAATAACCAGACTGATGGCAGCTGCTAACCCTGTTGCTTGCCAGTCGGGATTTCCCCCGTCCGCGACGCAACACTCCCTCCTTGCCGTGGCACAACTCCCTTTGCATCGCGGGAGCGTTTCGGCGCGCCAAGAACGTTTTGAATCTGGCAAGTCGTACCGACTACCATGCCCGTCAACATGCAAGGCTACGTGCATTAACCAAGATTTTGGGTTCGAAAGTACCCTGCCACGCCAAAAACAAAAAACAAAGGAAATCGAAACAAGAAAATAAAAGCAAAAAGGCGGCAATCTGGACATCTCAATCTCATCTACCCACATATAGGCTACCCATCCTGTCTTTGTTTGCTTTTGCCGCCCTCCGCAGTCCTCAATCGGGGCATACGTTTTTGCACACGGGCTTCATTTGCGCCAAAACGAACAAGCCCTTTCGCCGGAGGTAATTGTCCTAGAAGCAGGTTTTTTTTTGGGCCATCTTGGCAAGGAATGCCACATCCCCCCCCATCCAATCTCAAAAGGCGCAATTTCAATCTTGTCTGAAAAAGGTAAGCCACGCGATTGTGTCTCGCTTTTTACACGTGCTCTGCATTACTGGATATGTGAGGGACTCGGGATAACTGAGTCAAGTGGCTTTTCCGCGGGGTGGTCAGACAAGACTCACAAGAGGCAGCGGAAGAGTCTCCAGTTCAGTAGAAATGTGGGAGGCTGGGCTTCCCACGGCCAAGGACTTATGCCTGGTTCTTTCTCGAAAGCCGAAAGAGGAAATCTGTAGCTGCGCAGTTACCATGAAAAGAAACGCGCTTAGACAAAGGAAAACGCATGCAAACAAGATTCAAGATCAAAAAGAATAGAGAATCTCGGAAAAGCGAACATGGCCAGGACACGAGGGAATAAAAAAAAAGAAAAATGGTACTTTTTTCTACTGGTCATTATAAATGCTACGAATCGTCGACTGCAACTTCTGGCATTGTGAGCAAAGCGACCATGCTCTGCGTGACACTAAGCAAATCCTTCAGAGCTGTAACATTGTGCTTCATCTCTACCAAGTCTTTCTCGACGTTATCAAGTGCCCTCATCTCCTAGGAGCCAAACTGCTTGACAATTTGCGCAACCTTGTTGGCCAACTCATCCGCCTCTGCACGCGAGGCTGCCTCTGCATAGACGCGACAGGCGTTCTCGGTACCGCTGGCGCGGGCAAAGGAGCGCGCCGACGTGTATTTCCTAACACACTCGTCGATAGCGTCCTGGGCTCCTTCTGGCTTGGCCAAGCGACGCTCAGCATCCGTAGCCTCAAATGCATCCTTGTTGGCAACCTCGACACGGACTAGACGGTTGGGGAGGTCCGTATACGTCGTGGCCCAGTCCTTCAAGGACCAGCCCTTGTGGGCCAGTACGACTTCAACCATGAGCATGTCGGAAATAGCATCACCGACAGTCTGGTTTATCAAGTTACCAATAGCCGCCAAAGTCTCAAGCGCGTCCTTTTGAGCGGGAGACTGGGGCTCTTTGGCACCGAATAGACGTAGAGCCTCCTGCGAGAATACGACGGTGCCGTGGCCATTGGCCTCAAAGTAGACACCAATATCGTACTGGCAAGCGGCGTGGTGCAAATGCTTGACGCCAGTGGGGGTAAAAACGACAGGGAGCTGCAGTAGCTTCTCGATGTACTTGGTGCTGGCGCCATTGGCGTATGCCGTCTGTATAACACCAATGCGGAGGTCGTCTTGGAGACCTGCCGAGTGAACAAGCTCGCCGATGAAGGAGGCGCAGAGAGAAGAGATGCGGTCGCCGTCGAGCATGAAGAAGCCGGTGTCGGGGTCAATCCAGTAGTAGATGAGCCGGTCAGCGTCACCGTCAAAAGAGCAGCATCGGGCGCCGGGGACGGGCTTGGGGTTTGGAGGGTTGCGCTGTCTGGTCTTGACAAAGTCGGCACCGCACTAGGACAATTAGTTGTTATTGAGAATGGGCCGCTTGTTGCAAGTTACTCACGTCGAGATTTAGAACCTCTGGTCGTAGCACATCGTCATTGACAACTTTGACGTCGAGTCCGGTGACATCCTTGGGAATTGACTTGAGGAGCTCGGTAAACTTGGGACCACCAACACCGTTGGCGCAGTCGACAATGAGCTGGCCCTGGATCTTGCGGCCACGCAGGGCATGGACAAAGGCCTCGGAGAGCTTCTCGTAATAACCAGCCTCGCTGACCTTGCCGTACGATTTGGGAGTGCCCTCGGTGTTGATGCAACGGACCAAGTAGTGCAACTGAGGGGTGGTAAGGATCTTGAAGTCGGTGTGCTCCGTGCCGGTGGCATCGAGGGCATCCGCCAGTGCCACAACGAGGCCGTGGCCAGAGGGACGAGTGTCTCTGCCGTAAATGACACGGCCGGGGGCGTCGATATCGACCTTGAGCTTCGTAGCAAGGGCCTTGTAGGTGTCGACGAGTTCCTGGTCGGTAGCGCAGTTGACAAGCTTGGTGGCATAAGCTTCCCACTCCTGCTCGAGCATTTCACCCATGGGATCAACAATCTTGACGCCGTTGTCGGGGGCCGGGTTGTGGCTTGCAGTAATCATTACGCCAATGGCCTGGCCGTTGAGCTTGCGGCTACGCAGACCAGCAAGCAGACCGACACGGAAGCTGACACTGGGGAGCAGATCGGCCTTCATACGAAAGCCAGCCGTGCCATACTTGTAGGCATGACCAGCAGTGATGGGGTACTTTGCAGATGCCGCGAGCACCTTTTCATCCATGATTGCGACAGGCCGTGGCTGGAGCAGATGTTGAATTCGAGGTCGAAGAGCTGCGCGGGGTTTTGGAGGGGTACCGGACTAGAGACGGCACCACGATCAGCAACAGGTCCAGCGAGTGGTCCCAGCGATGCAGCCAGGTCATGTGCAATAGAATCGAACTTACAGAAAGTATCAGAGATGAAGGGGACAAGAAAGTTTCTTGGTGATGATACCGCCGTTTACTGGTTCTATGTACTCATTGAAGAGGAGAGAGGTGGACCCCACGACAAGGAAAGAAAAGAGGAGTCTGGGGCGCTCTTTGCTCTCCAGGCTGTGGCAGTCACAGTCAAAGCAGTCAAGGGTGTGGCATTTAATTTGGTACGATGCAAGTCGTGAAAATACGTCACAGATTGTGGGTTTCTGGCTGCTCAGCGCCGTTTTAGGGCGATGCAGACGCTTCTACAGCGGGCGATGGTGGGCTGCGGCGGGCTGCACATGGCTCTGTACGAGGACTGGCCTCATGCGCCACGCTCGATTTAGAAATGCACAGCGGTTGGGAGACTCCGCCCAGGCACAACAGGCAGAAAACGCCAATGTGGCGTCGCGAGACACGGTTGACAGTCTGGCTAGTTCGTACAACGGTTACACCTGTGGCTGGAAGCACAGTTGACGAGCAGTTTTTGCTTGCTTGGTTTTTTTTTTTTTCAATCTTGATCCCAATCTTCTGTTATTTCTTTGATTCCTCTGTTTTCTCATTGCAGTATCAAAGGTCCCTAGACTGCCATTAGTACAGCCGCAAGACACGAGGAGTAAAGTATGGTCGGGTCTGGCGAGCAGATGTCGTATCGCAGCAACGACAGCTGGTGGTGTTTTGGCACAGCAAAGCGGTAAAGATGCCAGCGCTTTATAAGTGAGGCAGAAAGCAACGAAGAGAGATGGGTCGCACGGGTTCAAGAAGGCAGTACACAAAGAAACAGGAAGAAACCAGACGAAATGCAAACGAAAATTGACCCAACGCAACGTGTGACAGGTATCCAATAGGTACACATGAGACGCCGCCCAAACGTCCGCATTCGTCAAGCTTCGCCAGATGCTGACAAACTTTGGTGTGGCTGCTGAGGTACTTTTATTCAGCATGGTAGCTGGTGACCTAGGTGCCTGAGTGGCGGGAGGAGCGATTGCAGCTCCTATGCTGGATAATTACAATCATATTTATAATAAATGACAGTGACAGAAAGTAGCCAAAAATCGGATTTCCTCCATTTTTCCGCGTTCAATTGACCCGTATCATGCGTTCGTCGTGAAACAAGGAGCTCTTTGCGCGACCGGCATTTGCGGCGGCGCCGGAGCTGCTGGGTTGGGGGTTCCGCAGGGCCGCGACCTAGGTACCTCCTACTAACCTACAGGGGGGCTACAGGCCGCTACAGCGCCGCCGGCTACAAGCTCCAGCGGCTTTTGCATGCCCGCCGCTGCCGGTGCGTCATGGCCCCTCTCCGGAGTTCGTTGGGGGTCACGGATGGATGTTGCGTTTCGTCTGACGGCAGCATCGCATCTGACACGGCATGTTGATGGAATTCAGGACCTGTATGTAAGAATAATGTGTCAAGATGTATTGGAAGATTGCATTGGCCGACAACAACAGCCTCCAGGGACCAATCCTCGAGCCTGCGTCCATATCTGCCTACCTACATGCCTCTGCCAGCCAATAGTGGAGTGACGCAAATGTTGGGACATCACAGCATATCCATAGCAGGGCATTGCCGCCGACCAGCGACCTTTGTACCAGTAAATATCTCAATCTCATCGCAGCGGCCAAATACACTCAGCCGGCGCGCCATAGCGTGAAAAAATCTCTCCTGCGGCGATTGTGATGACACTCCCACTCGTCGCCCTGCTGCCCCGCCAATCCAGTGTCTCCGTCGCTAATTGAACCCGCTTTTTCCTTACCCAGCACGGTCATACAAACTTCAAGCTTGCCAACCTTTTCCATTCTCTTGCTCCTTCTTCTACTCTCCCTCCTCATCTTCATCGTCCTCCTCGGATCTTGCGCCTCTGCTACCTGATCCTGCTTCCCCGCCATCCATATACCTCCCCATATACCACAGCCATCATGTCTGGTCCTGTGTAAGTCGCCCTCGCTCGTCCTCCTCCTGCTGTGCTATCTGCTCTTATCTCGACTACCCCACCACCCCGCCGAGAGCTGTTGGACACGCTCAATTTCCCGCACTCAGCATTTGCGCACATCGCCAGTTTTTTCTTGGTGTTTTCGCTTTTCTGCTGGTTCGCGGGGTCTTGCTCGTGGTTTGCGGCATTGCTGAGTAGATTCATGGCCTCTCATCCTACTGAATCGCCCGCTCACTACTGAGCGGTAGTGCTCGACTCGCCAGCATCAAGCTCGGCTCCGACCACAACAGCAATGCCTCCTCTGCTTCGCCTATCTCTAACGGTGCTCAAAATGCTCAAAATACTAACAGTGTCCCAAGCGCGGATCTCGGCCTTATCGGCCTTGCTGTCATGTAAGTCCTCTTCGATTCCGGAATGCCGGCGGTGCCCCTCCTTGCCCCTCCAAGCTGCTAACTTTACTACCCAGGGGACAGAACCTGATTCTCAACATGGCTGACCATGGCTTTACCATCTGCGCTTACAACCGAACCGTCTCCAAGGTCGATCACTTCTTGGAAAACGAGGCCAAGGGCAAGTCCATTGTCGGTGCCCACTCCGACAAGGAGTTCATCTCCAAGCTCAAGAGCCCCCGCCGTGTCATGCTCCTCGTCCAGGCCGGCCAGGCTGTCGACGACTGGATCGAAAAGCTTCTGCCGCTCCTCGAGAAGGGCGACATCATCATTGATGGTGGCAACTCGCATTTCCCTGATTCCAACCGCCGCACCAAGTACCTCGCCAGCAAGGGTCTTCGATTCGTCGGCTCCGGTGTTTCCGGTGGTGAGGAGGGTGCCCGCTATGGTCCCTCCATCATGCCTGGTGGTGACGAGGCAGCTTGGCCTCACATCAAGGACATCTTCCAGGGCATCTCTGCCAAGTCTGACGGCGAGGCCTGCTGCGAGTGGGTCGGTGACGAGGGTGCTGGCCACTACGTCAAGATGGTTCACAACGGTATTGAGTACGGTGACATGCAGCTCATCTGCGAGGTAGGCTTCATCTCAAAACACAATACACTTCTCCGCTAACCTGTACAGGCCTACGATATCATGAAGCGCGGCCTCGGTCTCTCCAACAAGGAAATTGGTGACGTCTTGACCAAGTGGAACAAGGGAGTTCTCGACTCATTCCTCATTGAAATTACCCGCGACATCATGTACTTCAACGATGACGACGGCACTGCTCTCGTTGAGAAGATTCTCGACAAGGCTGGCCAGAAGGGTACCGGCAAGTGGACTGCCGTCAACGCCCTCGACCTCGGCATGCCCGTCACCCTCATTGCTGAGGCTGTCCTTGCCCGCTGCCTGTCTGGCATCAAGGAGGAGCGCCAGGTTGCCTCTACCAAGCTGCAGTACGTTTCCCGCGGCAGTGGCAAGTTCGAGGGCAACAAGGAGCAGTTCCTCGACGATCTCGAGCAGGCTCTCTACGCCTCCAAGATTATCTCGTACGCCCAGGGCTTCATGCTGATGCAGGAGGTACGTTTTACGCTCCGACTACTTTGTGCTCTCCATCTAACAAAATATTAGGCTGCCAAAGAGTACGGCTGGAAGCTGAACAAGCCCTCCATTGCCCTCATGTGGCGTGGTGGCTGCATCATCCGCTCCGTCTTCCTCAAGGACATCACCGCCGCCTACCGCAAGGACAACGACCTTGCCAACCTCCTCTTCGACGATTTCTTCAACAAGGCTATCCACAAGGCCCAGCTTGGCTGGAGAGACGTCGTCGCCCAGGCTGCCCAGCTTGGTATCCCTACGCCCGCCTTCTCTACTGCCCTGTCGTGGTTCGACGGCTACCGTACCAAGGATCTGCCCGCCAACCTGCTCCAGGCTCAGCGTGATTACTTTGGTGCCCACACCTTCCATATCAAGCCCGAATTTGCCAACTCCAAGTATGAGGCCGGCAAGGACATCCACGTCAACTGGACAGGCCGTGGTGGCAACGTCTCTGCTTCTACCTACCAGGCTTAAGCGGCAGATGTGGTTTAGAGGTTGCGAAAAATCAAGATACAATATAGTAAAGAATGATGAAAACTGGCTTTTCTGACATTTATTGAATTAATATACCAAATCGTCTACGTGATTTCCGCACACATTCATGCACTCGAGTATAAATGTATCCCCATCTTCATGCACCATAATCTTGGGGTTTGAAGATTTCAGGTGTTTGGTAATGATGGGGAATTCAATCTTGGCACGAAGATAATTCCTTCAGCAATTGGAGCACCGAGTAAGAAGCCCACACTGCTGTACACACTAATGCCGTCTTTTGCAGGGTCACGCTCATGGTCACGTCACATGTCACTGGCCAACATTGTACAACGTCTACGAGTCATCGAGGAATTTTCCTGCTCGTTCATTATACTCTTGTTGTTCGCCAGCGTCAGGCTCCCTCGCATAAACTCGCATCGTCAGAGTTTGCTCGTGCGGACCGATCCTCGTTGCAGAATTGAACAATAGAAAACTCGGCCAGAAGGCAAGACTCGGCTGCAGATCGCGATTGGGGCTTGTCGAAACGTAGGCGGGAGAGCAAGAGCGCAGAAGAAGAAAAAAATATGGTAGTAATGTGTGAAGAAGAGAGAGATCTGGGAACATGAGCTTTTCTAGTGCAGGAAAGTTTCGGCGGCCCGCTCCGGCTGGGCTGGCGGCGAAACATAATTCCGTAGAGACTACAGGGTAGTTGGGTCCTGGAGGGAAGCCAAAATGGGAAGGAAGGCTTCCAGTATCTTCTACGATGGAATAAAAAGAGATAAAGGTTTTCTGAAGGAGCAACAGATCAGGTAACATGTAGACGGGAGCATTGGCTTTGGGCCAGCGGATGCGGTGACGCTGTGGTGGCGGGAGAGATGGGCGTCACGACTTATACAAGAACACGGTTTTGTCCGACGTGGGCAATTACCTCCGACACGACACAATGACAAACTTTTGACAAGGATTCCGAGTGTTCAACGAAAAACTCCATCATGTGACGACGATTCCCCGGGCGAAGCACCTGTAACGTTGTCTGACCTGTCACAGGCGCCAAAAGTATGCTTGACATGAGAAAAACTAGCCGAGTCGCAAGGCAGCGTCGACGGGCAAAGATTATGCAGTCAGAGGCATGAAACATGATTGTTTCTGGATTTGGAGGCAGTCCGAAAAGCTCAAGTCATCTGCCCTCTAGACGTGGTCAGACCATTTTTGCGTCCTATGTATCCGTATCCTGGATGAATGTGCAGGGAAGAGCAGTAGAGCAAGGAGAACAAAGAGAGTACGCGGCAATATATCGGCCTAAGATGATGGTAAAAGTCTGCAACAACATGAAAAGTCAGAACATTCAAGTTACATGAGGTTGTCCCCGACAGCTTTTGTGAGAAATTTGTTATCGCATTCTTCGTTGCTGGGTGGACAATGGCTCCCGCACAGCTCCTGCGTCACGGAGCACTCACGAATTGACTCATACCAATTAACTTTTACCAATTGACTTTTACTAATTGACTTTTTCCAGTGGAGTTCTAGGGCTGCCTATTCGGAAAAACTCGCGGCAATTTCTTCTCTGCAGTAACCTGGTGGCTTGGGTGGCTTCGAGGTTTAATTCGACCTCAGTTCTGTGATGCGACTGCACTGTGCCGGAACAATGCAGCCGCGAATAACTCAGCTTTCAAATTCATAACTACATTTTCAAAAGAACCTCAACTCTGAAAAAGCTTCTCTCCAGTCGAAAATCACATAATTGAGATTGCCACATTTGTCACGGCGCAAATCCGTCCTGCACTGTGTTGCACCATGTTATGTCAGCAGCTGTCGTCCCCGCGTGAGGCACCTGCCCCAAAGTCATACAGGGAAGACACCTCAGTCTTTCAAAATACCTCGTAGACAAAGCGAAAAAAAGATGTGCTAATTGGTCAGTTTTCTAAATATAAAGCAACAGTTTGTGTATATCGCTGTCGTGCATGTGTGACGGGGAGAGGCGGGTCTCTGGACCTGGCGCGCTGTGAGAGCCTGAAGTCTGTCATGCTTGGAGCTTTAAAAGAATACTTAGAAAAATAGCAAAAGCGACAAGACCGAGGAAAACAAAAAGCGAAAAGGTAATACTCCGATTCAGTACTTGGCAAACTAAATAAATGAGTCAGTACCTGTATTCATTTGAGCGGCCGTCTTTGTTGCACCAAATGACCTCCCCGCCTCCTGCGCATCACGCTAGGCAAGGCAGAGTGTCCCCAGCTCAATAGGTGGTCATTACGGCAAACATCGTCCTTGCATCAACCTCGCATCACCAGCAGCCCGGTCAACATCACTCATCACAGCGTATCCGATTCCTACCGAATGACGCCACGTTGGCAAAAAGTATCATCTAACTTTGAAGACACATGGCGCATTTAGACTCGGCTTGTCCACTTCCATCAACCTGAGGGAGTCGAGGCCTGCCGTTTGAGGCTTGCGAATTGAGTATTGAGGCTGCGGATTGAGTTCGCGATGCCGGAGGCCTTCACTTGCAAATACTTTCCTACGAATATATAAAGGGCCCGTCCCTTTCCACCCTCCAAGATGGATTCTTCAATTCCTCCAGACCATTTCCACCTTTCAGAATCTTCCACTCACAAACACCCCAAATCACTTTCTGAAATGGCTTCTTCCGTCGCAATCAAGAACATCAAGTCAATCCACAGCGTTGGAGACCTGCCATATGCGTCCGTCTATCACATCCTCGTCAAGGTTGAGGACGCCCGGCAGCTCCGTCGCATTGAGCTCAACTGCCCGCAGCTGCAGAGCGAGACGGGAGAGCTCTGGCTGAAGCTCATTGAAAAGGACTTTCCCCTGGAACTCAAGGCCAATGGCTACAAGCCCAAGTCCCAAGACAAATGGTACAAGGTCTGGGAAAAGTACAAGGCAGAGCATGACCGCTCCCTTCAAGAGTCAGAGGAGAAGCTCCGCGCCGCCCTCATGGGCCTGCAGGAGAATAAAGAAAAAAATGTGAGCAAAATTGTCGAAGGCCGCTTCCTTCCACAGGATGCCGTGCGCCACAAGAAGCGCAACACGGGTCCCAAAGACAACACGACCAGCGTGCTCAGCTTTGGCGGAGGAAGCCGCACCAAAACCATCACTCCTGCCGGCGTCATGCGCAAGGCACGCCGCGAGGCCAAAGAGGTCCGCAACATTCATGGCTCTCTCTCGCGCTCCATCGTCACGCCCATTCGCGTCCTAGAGAAGCAGCACCTGAAGGCCCCCCCTCCTGCCATGGTGGCTGAGAGGCGCATTGCGGCCCAGCCTGCCTTCCGCACTCCGGAGGCTGAAAAGAGCGAGCAGCGCATCCGGGAGATGGAGGAGAAGCGTGATGCGGCCTTGTGGGAGCATGATCAGCGCGCCGCCTACATTACAGACTCTGAGGATGACTCTGAAGAGTTTGGACATCTACTCAAACCAACCAAGAAACTCGCTGCGCCAGCGCCAGCGCCGGCAGCATCACAAACCAAGCCTGTCACTCCAGCTCGCAAGCTACCCGGCTCTGGAGGCAGCATGTTCCAGCGCAAGTTTGCCCCTGGCAAGGGCCCCAAGGCTTCTCCTCCCAAGCCTCTGCGCACCGCGACCACCACCGCGACCACAGCGGCATCCACTGGCAAGAAGCGCACTAGCAGCGAGGCCAATCTGGACCATGGTTCGTCCGCCTCCTCCAAGCGGCCTGCCACTGAGAAGCAACCGTCATATTTGCACATGGAGCCGAGTCCGCAGCGGGAGACTGCCCAGAGCCAGTCGCCCACGGCCTCTTCGCCTGAGCAGACTCCCAAGATGGTGGCTCGTAAGAAGAAGCCCGTCAGCATCTTTATGAAGCGCCCTGTCAAGCGCAACTAAGTGTTGGTCGTGGCATGAATTGCATCAACAAATTCAAACACACACATACACACTCACAAAACACACACAAAAAAGCATGCACACAAAGGCATGCACCAAAAAAAAAACACACATCACCGCAAAACACACAGCGTGTACACTACTGTACAATACGCACGTTGTGCACAGCGACTTTCGGATTTTTTGGATTTTTGGATCGTCATTTCTGGATCAAAGGTGTTTATGGTTGATTGTTGGAATCTTGTCTTGAGGATACACGACTAGTCTTTTGTGTTTTATTTGACAACGTGCCTGTTTGGCCGTCTAGCGATTATCTCCTCATTGGATGTTTGATCTGCAAATGGCATGTTACCGTCAGCGGAATCTTTGGAGAAATTTCCTGCTTTTTTCAACTTTGTTTGAATGCGACTCTTTCCCTTCTGGGCTGCCAGCGAAGCCTCATACATTGGAAGTCGGCTTTCTATCATCTTTATACCACAGCGATTGAATTTTACTACTTTTTTTATGGTCCCTTCACTTATGAATGTCCTTGATCTCTGTGAAATTGTAATTATTTTCATGTATTCTTTGCGTAGTCTGACTGTCTAGCGCTGCCAATGTAGAAATGACCAGGCACCGCCGCACCCGTTTGTCTGCCGTCCGATCGTGCCCTTTTTCGTGGCTTCTCCTTCTTTCCCACCATTTTTATAAATCGCTAATGTTTTATGTTGTCCATGTTACTGGGATATGTGTGTATTGCTTCTTTCGTAAAGAGAAAATAGAGGGGCATTTGCGGACATTTCTTTTCTCTATTGGCCACCGCCACGGAGGGCCAGGACCAGATGCAGCGTGTCGCCGCCTTTGAGATCGTAATCGGCGGCCGTCTTGTCGTCGGTCCTGCAAAAGGTAATTGGAGTCAGTAGATTAACAAAACAAAAGCGCCAAGTCAAGGGAAACAAAAACAAAAGAGGCAAGGGCTCGTTACATTTGCTTGCCGCCGTAAATGAGACGCTGCTGCACCGGCGGGATGCCTTCCTTTTCCTCGACCTTTTCCTTGATCTGGGAGACCTGTTTTATCCCACATTGTTAGCGCCTCTGCTAATCCCGTCGGCCAAGTTCCATTTCGCAAAGAGAAATTTGGTACATACCTTGTAGGCGGATTCAATATCGAGCTCAATCTCCTTGCCGGTCAGTGTTCGCACTCTGCACGCGCGCGAGTTAGCGAACTGGTTTGGCCCCTCGGCGGGCGAGTCTGCGCAAGCATGGAATGAGGGGAAGAGGACCCTTACTTGATCAACATGGTGGGCAGGCTATGTGTCTGTGTCGTTGGTTGTCGGACTGAATCGGGATGTTGGCGCACGCAGGAGAAGATGTGACGTGGGAAGACGGGACAAACGGTCAGAGGTGGTTGACGGTCTTGCACGGGACCGTCATCGCTGTTGAGGGCGGGACGTGGTGGGGTAGGTAGGTAGGTAGTTACCTAGGTAGCTTGCTGTTAGCCGCCCCCCAACTGACTTAATGTTCCCTAGGTACCTTAACTAGTGGCAGCCTGATAACTTGCAACTTGCAAGTAACCACAACCCGGCATGGTGTGACTGCCGGACGGGCTATGCCGCCACGTTAGCTACCTATAAAGTTCACTACCGCTACGGCTGAAGCTGATAGCTTCTAGCATGATGCCTCGGAGATAGGCAAGCATATTGTAAGCTGTAAAAAACTTCAGCTAACTCAACCCTACTCTCTCTCTAATATAGGTATCATTTTACCACTACTACTGCTGCTGCTACTACTACTGCTGCTGCTTCTACTACTGCTGCTGCTGCTACTGCTGCTACTGCTGCTACTGCTAGATTACGTCTCTACTTCTAATACCAGAAATGCCGGCGGGAGATATCCCTACAGCCTGGCTAAGCGGTCACAAGCTCTCTGGCACTAATAGCACCATTGTACCAAGGTAGGTAGGTAACGTTAGGTAGGCACTAGGACAGCGCCATGAGGAGCGGTTGGACGAGTTGGCAGGTCGCCTCACACCCACTAAACTGAAGGCCACAGTGCACCAGCACGGCAAAGGATCCTGCCTGGTACTGTTGCCTGCGTGAATGCACTCGCAAACAAGGTCGAGATACTGCATTATTGCCGAAATCGTATTCTTCATTTTTGTAACCCAATGCCGACCGCGTTAACGATTAAATCATACATTTACGACAAGTCTATTATGAGATGGAGTGGCAAGACCGAGCCAACATCAGAGTCAATGTCAAGCTTCCTTTCATCGATATATTGCTATAATACACTCCATACGTTTTGACAAATACAGTGGAGATTTGTTTTGTGTGAGAGAAGCCCAGAGGTCAAACTCCAGCTACTCTGCTGTTTGTATGCGCGTCCGCTCCCCTTCCGCATTTTAGTTCTTCTCCTCCTTATCAAAAACGTTCAGGCCGAGGCCATCGGCGTCGAGCATCAGCCTGTTCTTGGAGCCCGACTCGTTCATCTGCTGGGCAATAAGGCGGGCGTTTTCAATCTTCTTGAGCTCGACGTAGGACTTGCTCTTCTTGATGGCCTCACCAATCAGCTCGGCGGAGCGGGCTTCACCCTGGGCCTTGACGACCATGGCTTGCTTCTCCTGGCGGGCCTTGTCGACGACAAAGGCGGCGCGCTGGGCCTCTTGCTGGGCAACCTGCTTGGCCTCGACGGCGGCGGTAAACTCGGGCGAAAAGGCGAGGTGCTGGGTGTTGCATTAATGCATGCGTCTGGACATGGCTGGGGGGCGAAAAAGAAATAAAAAACATACAGTCAGAGAGACATCATCAAGCAGAATGTTGAAGCGGGCCGCGCGGCGCGACAGGTTCTCGCGGACGAGCTTGGCCACCATCTCACGCTGGGTAATCAGCTGGCTAGCGTTGAACTGGGCCACGACGCTCTTGAGGACCTCATTGACAATCGACGGCAGCACGCGCTCGTCGTAGTCGGTACCGAGGGTGCGGTAAATTTGCGGTAGCGCATCAATTTGCGGGCGCGAGAGCACACGGCAGGTAATGTTGACCATTTGCAGATCCTTGGTGCCCGTAAGCGAAGCGACGTTGCGCGGCTTGGCTCGCACGTCGTAGACGACGGGCGTCTCGAACCAGGGGATGTTGATGTGTGTTCCTAGCAGCAACCCCTTGTCAGCACTTCCATTTCCTCAATTGACACACACCGTGGCAGAATTGGAAACCGCAGCTTCCAACTAGCTGCTGCTGCTGCTGCTCACCCTCATTGTAAATCTCCTTGCTGACTCCAGAGAGCCTCTTGTACTTGATGGCGCGGTGACCACCGTCGACGTTGAAAAGCGCGTTGGACAACACCATGGCGCCGCCA
Source organism: Akanthomyces dipterigenus (assembly GCA_030783385.1). Classification (NCBI taxonomy): domain Eukaryota; kingdom Fungi; phylum Ascomycota; class Sordariomycetes; order Hypocreales; family Cordycipitaceae; genus Akanthomyces; species Akanthomyces dipterigenus. The sequence continues at coordinate 57,904 of JARJRE010000376.1, read as the reverse complement.
ATGAGCAGCGCGCCGCCGAGGAGCGCAGGAGCGCCGCCTCGCGGCATCTGAGGGCCTCGTCCGCCGGCTCCGCCCGAGGACTGCTGCATCTGGCGCAGACGGCGCATGGCCTCTTCCTGCCAGTTGTTTGACATGGTTGCCTGGGTCGTGCGGCGCGGTCGGGGGTATCACAACGAGACTTGCGAAGAGGAATATATCGAGGTGGCGCGACGATTGCTCTGTCCCTGTGTTGATTGTCGATGGAGATGGGATGAGATCGCGGAGTTTTGGAGGCGAGCTTGACGGCTTGGAGCTTGAACGGCCTGAGGCTGGCTGGTGCTTGTAGGAAAACGGGGTCGAATTTTTGGCGGTGCTTGGTTGGCTCGCCACGACTTCTGGTCTAGCCGCATTAGGAACCGCATGATGGCTTCAATGACAGAGTACAGGCGCAGGAAAGACATGTAAAATAGAAGTAAAATAAAGATGAAAGTTGTGATATAAACTATAATCCTAGTCTAGTTCTCTGTCTGTGAGTCGGGTGAATTATTGTCTGAATACGACGTGGTATCTCGTTTGTAACTCCGCAATATTGTCCCAAGCAACGCAACATCCTGCACGACCTACCTATGTATATTCTTAAAAGTCAAAGCAGATGCCAGATCTATCTATCCGCGAAATCCAATAGCAATGGACGCAGAATCGGGAACGGGCTTTCTCGTGTAGCCGTTGAGCATCCTAAACCCAGCCCGGCAGCCCCGGCCTTCCTCCATCACGTCGTGTACCCCCTCTAGGCACTTGGCTGCCTCTTTCATCGTCTCGCCCGCCGTCACCGTGTCGGCCAGGCGCAACTCCCCCGCAACCTTTTCCATCTCGCAACGCAGCAGCCAACGCTCCCAACTGCAACCTCCAACAATACTGCACACGCCTGCAATGCTGCCGGCACTGCCCATGGTCATGACTTCCATTTGACGGGTTTGAGCCGCCTCCGCGACTTTTCCCTCAGGGCCAGACACAGCGGGCAGCCTGTAAAAGTCTCGCTTGGCCCCCATTGGAAGGCAAACCCAGGCACGGCGCGTTTCTGCGAAACCGGCTCGCGCAAGTCTCCTCAGCCAAAGCTTCGAGGGGCTGGGGTCATAGCCAAGAGTTTTGAGGGAGAAGCCAAACTCTACGCTCTTTGCCAGGCCAAGAGGACCGGCGTTCATGATGTCTGAATCAAGAATGGAAAACTCAAGGTAGCCGCCAGGCTTCAGGACACGCATACATTCTCGCATACACGTCTCCCACTCATCCTCGCCATTTTCGCCAACAAACTTGAGGATGCTGTGAAGTTCCCGAGCGGAGATGAGGTCAAAGTGGTTGTCGGGGAACGGCAGGCGGCTAAACTTTTGCACGGCAACCTGGCGATGATTGGGTGGTCCACGAATGTTGGCATTGGACAGTTGGCGGATGGCCTTGGTCGTGACGGTATATATCTTGGCGTTGGGATACTGAAGCGCACAATGCCAGGCCCAGTCGCCAGTAGCTTGTCCACCGAGGTCAAGAATGCGTGCTTTGTCACGGGCCTTGCCATCTCTGCCCACTGTGGCCAAGGAGATCCTAGCTAGCCGCTTCGTGATGGGAGCGCGAATCAGGCGCCCGCCGTTGAGGAACTTGAGAGCGGCGACGTGCCAAGACGGCATAGCAATTTGGTTCATGGCCTCCAGCTCCTTTTCCCTCCGAATCTTTTCAGGGTCGTCTGTCAGGTTGAGGTCACCACGCACAACGTTGGCGCTAAGACGCTTCTTGGCCGACTGAGGGACAACGCTCAACTGATATTTACCAAGAAGCTGGTTCAAGTGTTTCTCACGGAGACCGATGCGTTGGCCCTGGAGGGCCTCGAAGCGCGGGAGCTGGTGAACAAATACGTCCGAGCGTTGCGTGCGCACAATGTAGTCTTGAAATGCCCGGTAGTATGCTGACTCTTGGCGAAGAAGCTTAGATGGAAGCCGCTTGGGTTGAGCTGTCGGCAGAGTGTGGGAAAAGCGCACTACCTTGTTCTGCGACTCCGAGATCGCCTGTTCCTGATCCTCCGACTCCTCTAGCTCCTCGTCCACATTCTCGGCAATGGTCTGAAGAGCACCATTATCAGACTCGTCCACACCTTTGAGATACGATCGCTGAGCCGTGAGCCAGAGCTCGGTACGATCAAAGTTTGAGAGGGCGGCTTTCTGCTGTTTTCGAGCAGAGGTAGGGTCACAATCGACCACGATCTCGGTGGGAACCTCTTCGACATCGGGAGATGAGGGAGCCACATCGATCTGGTTGAACTCGGATGCCTTGGGTGTCGGAAGAATTGGGCGAGCTGTTGGCATATCATCCTCTACGTCATCGTCATCATCATTCACCTCGATAACCTGCTCTACAGGCTCGGAAGAGAATTCAGAAATGCGATAGAAGCCCTCTGCCGAGTCGGGTCGGCTAGGAACAGGTGGAATGTCAAGATCCAAATTCCACGGGCATCGGTAGAATTGTTCGGCAGTGGTCGAGGTAGGCGGTGGCATACCACCCGGAGACTGGCTCGGTGGATGCCATGTAGTTCGGGTTCTTGGGGACAAGCCAGAGAAGAACCCGCCAGGAGAAGGAATATCTAGCTTGCTCAGCTCTAGAAGGGACTGGCGGGTCGCGTTGGAAGTGCTGGGGCGAGGCTGCAGGAGCTCCGTCATCAGGCGCAATGGAAGCTGTTGCATAGGCGTGTTGGATCGCATTTCAATTTGTGTAACCTCCAAAGGCTGAGAAGCTTCGTCCTCGGACTCGGCATCGTTGGAAGACAGGGTGTGAAGAGTGGCAAGGGCCCCAGGTTGAAGCCGTACGCCTGTCCAGTTTTCTTCCTCAGAGACTTCGTCGTTGCCAATGACAGGAGTGGGTGGGGAACTCATGGCCGCCAGCTGCTCTGAGGTCAAGCTGCCATCGAGAGAGGGTGGCGCGGAAGGTACGTAAAGCGCCTGTTGTTGTCCCATGAAGCTGAGTTGAGCTGGTGACATGGGCAATTGTGCCGAAGGTGTCAGTGGAACGGGTGACGTAATTTTCTTGAGTCCATCAGCAACAGACCACTCTCCAATTTGGTTCGAGGGAATGACGAGGCGTCCAGGGAATTTCGAGGTCTCCTCAGACGACTGCTGACCCTTCGTAAGAGACATGCTTCTGCGCAAGCCGCGGGGGAAGTCATCTTCTTCATCCGAGACGTCGTAAATATCCTCAAACTCAGTATTATCTGTCGCGACACTAACACGATTCCACGGGTTCGAAGACGTCAACGGGGAGCTGTCGGCAGAGACGGTGGAAGGAGATGATGGAAGAATCGGAGCAGAGAGAAAGTTCACGCCTCGGGGAGTCGGGAAATGGTCGCTCATTGGCGAAAACCAGGCGTGTGCCTTGACCTGCGGGTTTTGACAAGGCATATCAATGTGACCATCATCGCTGTCCTCCTCTAAAATAGGATTAAGATGCCTCTTTTGCCTTCGACCCAGCGAAGGCTCAGCGGGTTGAAAGCTGCTTGGCGGCGTGCGCAAAGTTTGGGCCATGTTGAGTTGTACTATGCTATACCGGATAGCGTAAAATAAGATCCCGTCTCGTGGCACCAAAAAAAACCAAGACAAATAGCAAAATGGTATCGTGAAGGAATGATCCGGCGACCGGCGCCAGGTAGGACGAACAGAAGGACAGGCTGCTTCGATCAACGAAGCGTCTAGGACGCAAGCAACATACAAAGAAAAACGAAAGAAAAGAGATATTAAACAGAGGCGGAAGAAGCGAAGATGCAAGACCAAAAAAGGCCGGCCATAATGGCCTGGGGCGGCTGGTCGACTTAAGCACTTGCACAAACCAGTTAGGCGCCGAGAGAGCCAAGCCATACAAATATGTGCGGTGGCATCCATCATGGGGTCAGTCGCATCCTAGATGGGGAACAATACGGCCACAGCAACGTCAGCGCATGCTAAGACTTATTTGGTAGTGCGTTGGAGTAGGAGAGCCTCTGAGACCTGCTCTGTGAAGTATGGTATGGGATGGTTCGGCGTGGGGCATCAGCCTCGTTGGGTCATGGAGCAGCCAATCGAGGACGCTGTCGACGCGCCCGACGCTCAAGAGGGTGTGAAAGAATCGAGAGCCACAACTGGGCTCAAGAGCAGGGTTATGACTGACTTCCGGCGATGTGGCTGTCAGTTATGGGACACCATGCATGTGTGTGACCAATGAGTGGTGTCGCGAGGTAGCTCGGCGCTTAATTTTCTCTGGTGAGGACTGGTTATTGGGCGGGGTCTGTCGACACTGAGGCACATCCCATTTGGACACTGGATGTCGAATTTGAGCTAAAACGTTGTCAAGGTAGCCGTAATTGGAATTGCCAGTAGCCCTGGGAAGTAAATCGATGAACCCGTCGCACAAGACCGTTCATTGCGTTGCCGCCCGTCCATGGACCACAGGTAGCTTGGGGGCCGACCTGCACGCCATCACCCGTCCATCACCCACATACTGGATTCCTCGGCCAATCGTCACAGCATTAATATGGGCCTTTTGTCTGCAGGTATCCAAACTGCTCGAGCGGATATGTCGATGGCCAAAGACGTCGAGAGGTGTCTGTGAACGGCTTCCTCGCTTTGGGTGGTGTAAGTGGCAGGCTAGGTAGTCGGCAAGCTGGGGTGGGGATGGAGTTAGCGGGCAGTAAGGCAGTGGCCTGGTGGGTGCTTCGTAGCCCGTACGTACACCACTCAACTGCGTACTAACGTAGGACTGTAAGCGATTCGCAACTGCCAAAGTAATGGGGGATGATTTGGGACAAAAAGAATTGTGAGTCGAATGAGGCGAACAAATAATCCAATATAGTCTTGAGCTCTTCGCTTCCAAGTAAACTCGCAATACTAGTACCGTATTTACGATGCCAACGAGCTACTGAGCAGTTTCCCACTATTCGTCCTCTGCGCCACCCTTTCATATTGAGGTGGCTCGGGATTCCGTAGCCAGCGAGTGCACAGCATAGTAGTAAACTTATAAAACAAGTATGTAGAGAAAACCGAGAGAGCTGGTGTAACAGTATTACAGCGACCACGTTGGATTCTTCACTGTTGCGCTACTTATCACGCTTGCCGACATTGTAGTACAAAAGTGGCGAGACGCCACAGCAGTCAATCCAGCTCCCGCGCAGCTCGGGACATACCAGAACGCAATCGTACATAACTTTTAAGATGAAGAAAATGAGAAAAATCATCAACAAGAAAGAAAAAGCTTGTGACAATTCTTTCGCAGTTTCAAGTGCCATTCCAGGCCGTTTTTTCTCCTTGCAGCGCATACTCTGCAAGGTTGCCCCACGTCGACAAGCTGCCCCTCCAAAACTGATTTTACCCCGCGATGCGTGTCGCCGACGTGAACCAAACCTACAACAAAATCACAGCAATCAAGGCCCTGCCCGATATACAGAATGGCAGACACAGAGCAAGGAGACGCTCCCCTGGAGCCCCAGGCACGCATTGTAACATACTGCGGAGGTACGTCGCTCGAGCGAGCCGCTTGGCCCACGCAAAGCTCGTCACGCGCAGAAAGCTAACGTTTTCTTTTCTTCTACAGTCTGCACTCTGCCCCCCGAAGTACGTCCCCTTTTCCGCCGCGCCTCGGTCGCTCCGACGAGAGAGCGAGAGATGAAAGAAGCAGGGGAAGCCCACTCTACTAACCGATGCAAAACTGCAGTACTGCGAATATGGCGGCACGGTAAAGAAGTGTCAGGACTGGCTTCAGAGCAACCAAAAGCAAATGTACGATAGGATATGGTCAGCAGGTACGTCACACCCTTCAGCTCCATATTCAATGACCGAGGGAACTGCTCATAAACTGATGCCAAAAAACAGAGGCCCTCGAGGCCGCCACAGCGTCCCTTTCGGTCGAGGCCCAGAAGCGCGCCGCCAAAGACGCCCAGAAGAAGACGGCCAAGGCCGAGGCCGCCGAGGCCAAGCAGGCCGACAAGCTCGCCAAGAGCGTCATCACCATCAAGCGCATCGAGCGCAACAAGCGCAAGTTTGTCACGGCCGTCATTGGTCTCGAGACGTTTGGCCTGGATCTGAAAAAGGTGAGCAAGCCCCTTGTTCATTCGCGCCGCACCACGACGGCATGTTTTTTTTTTTCGCTCAAACTAACAAGACCCTTCCAATTCGCAAAAAAGTGCGCCAAGGACTTTGGCAAAAAGTTTGCCACGGGCTCGTCTGTCACAAAGGTCCCCAGTGGCGGCGAGGAGATTGTGGTGCAGGGCGACGTGAGCGACGAGCTGGAGGAGTTTATTCTGGAAAAGTACAAGGATATACCCGAGGACAATATCGAGTTTGTCGACGACAAGAAGAAGAAGAAGGCGGCAGCGGCGGCGGCAGGTGCCAGTTAGCACGCCAAACTCACGCTTGAATGATGCATGTTTGAGGATTACAGAAAGTAAAGCATAAACGTCTTCAATTTGCCATGTTGCCATTCCGAATGAGAACCAAGCTGGCTGTGCTTCCCGAGCAATGAGGTCCTTTCCTTTCATATAACGCCGAATCATGCTCTCCAAAAAAACGCAGTGTAAAACGAAAACGCCCAATTAAACCCCTTCCTAATCAAAGCCATATGGGACAGTCTCCATCATCCATTCCTCACGTGCGCTTGCGGAGAACTCTTCCGGAGCTGCTCGTCGTGGGCGCCGTGGCTCTGCTGTTGGCTACGCCTTTGCGAATGCTACCCATGACTGATTTCTTCGTGGTGGCCGTGCTGGCCTTGGACGCAACCGGCTTACGCACCACGGTGCTATTGCTAGCCTCGCTCGTCTCACTATGGGCGCTGATCCGGCGTCCTGTGCGGGTTGCCGGGCGAGCAGGCTGCTGCTTGGCTGGCGCAGCTCGTCGCGTTTTTGCCGCGCTGGCGGGCGCAGGGGGAGCGCCCCGTGAGCTGGCCGTGGACGACGTGGTGACCTTCCTGGAGCCTGCGGCGCGTGCGGCCTTGGCCTTTTCTACCATGTTGGACAGCATTGTCGTGGCCGAAGGGGCAGAGCGCACACCCCCCGCTTTCAAGGGCGAGCCGGGCCGGCTGAGGTACGACTTGGTGGGCGATGTTGGGATTTCGCGGTGAGCGAGCCGGGAGTTGGATGACGTTGGCGACAGTACCTGTGTTGGTCGGACCGAGTTGTCCTGCATGGCCGCGCGAACGCGCTTCTTCATCGTATCGCCGTCGATTTCGTTTTCCTTGTCAACGCCAGAGATTTCGGTGCTGCACACGTTAGAGGCTTTTCTCGTTGGGCGTCACAGCAAACACGTACCTAACGCGCTTGTTGCTGCGAGCGGTATTCGGGCGCGAGCTGTGTTTTTGAGCAGTGCTACGCGACACCGGACCGTCCTTGGCCGGCACGGGAGGTCGCATAGCTGCTTGCTCCTGATGGAGATACTTGAGAAGCAGGTCCTCCATCTTCATTTTTCGTAACGCGGTCGGAATCCGGTTGACGCGGATTTCTATTCGCGATCGAAGGCCCTGGGCTTGGAGGTTGTATTGCGCGCGAAGTCGTCTTGCTCTCTCAGTAACTGTATAATTAGTATCACTGACAATCAATCGGCTATAGAGTGCATACTCTCTAGTTGCAAGTTTTCAATCAAAGTCTGTTTTTGGTGCAGCGTGATGCCAGTCCTTCTCTTCTTGATAGGGCTGCGCTCTGTGGGTGTGGTCGGCTCTTCTTTGACAGGCACCTTGACGCCGCGCTGCCTCGTCGAGGCAGTGGACTGGTCAGAGCCTCGCTTCTTTGATCTCGTAGGAGCCATGTCGGATAATCAAACTTTCCGCACTTTTGTTGTGGCAGGAAAATAGTAAAGAGGGAAATGCATGTAGATGTGGTGCTGGATCTTCGCCGCTGGTCGCGCGCTGTGAGTGGCTAGCGGCGTCAAAGTAAACAAACGGTGCAGCTCGCCGGATTATGTCAGCTTGCGGAGCTCTCAAAGTGGTGGCATCAGGTCAAGTACATGTACACGCAGAAGCTGCTGAAGCTCCGCAAATTTAGGCGCCCACAAGGTATCCGCTACCAGGCTCCTGTCGAGCTCTAGGCTGACCACCACTGACGACTGCTGCAACTGGCATTGCTTCCTTGACAACCAGTTCCAACTAAGCCATCAGCACCGATCGTCGGCCAATTCAACCACCACCATCCTTTAAACACGGCATTTGAATCACACAAAGAAAGCTATAATAATCATAGGCCCACCGTCGAAATGGTTCTCGAGGCGGTCATGGTTGTCGTTGACAACAGCGAGAGCAGCCGAAACGGAGACTACCAGCCCACGCGATTCGATTCACAAGTGGACGCTGTTAATGTCCTGTTCCAGAGCATCACGCGGGGCAACCCCGAGTCCTCCGTCGGTCTCATGAGCATGGGAGGCAAGGGCCCCGAGGTTCTCGTCACCCTGACGACAGAGCAAGGCAAGATCCTCGAGGGGCTGCACCGCACAAAGAAGAAGATTGGCGGCTCATCGCATCTCAAGACCGGCATTCAAGTTGCTACCGTATGTACTGATGATACAAATGGGCTCTGTTACAGCTATACTGACACTTTCTAGCTCGCCCTGAAGCACCGACAGAACCGATCGCAACGTCAGCGCATAATAGTCTTTGTTTGCTCACCAATCGAAGAGACCGAGAAGGAACTAAAGACTCTGGCCAAAAAGATGAAGAAGGGCAATATTTCCGTCGACTTTGTTCTGTTTGGCGATCTCGACGACGACGCTACAAAGACTAAGCTGGAGAAGTTCAACGAAGAGGTCAAAGGTAGCGAGGGCTCACACTTTGTCGTCATTCCTCCCAGCAGCAAGCTGCTCAGCGATCAGCTCGTGTCCAGCCCCATTCTGCTTGGCGAGAACTCGTCCGCAGGCGGCGGTGGCGATAGCGGTATGGGCGGCGGCAACGAAGAGTTTGAGTTTGGCTTCGACCCTGCGCTGGAGCCTGAGCTGGCCCTGGCCCTGCGCATGAGCATGGAGGAGGAAAAGGCGAGACAAGAAAAGCGCGCGCGTGAGGAGGAAGAGGCTGCGACCAAGGCTTCGCTGGAGGGCATCGCAGAGGAAGGCGAGGGCAGCGGAAGCAAGAAGGACAAGAAGGACGACGGCGACAAGATGGATACGACCTGAAGGCCCTGCGACGCAGGCGCTGTACATTAGACAGGAGCTACGAGGGTTTACACAATAAAGGCACCAAGAAGCATCATGCTATGAAGAGTCGGGCTCTCATCCCACGTAGCCTTTATTCGTAATGTTCATGTCCTCGACTTGCGCCGTTAATTCAGCGGTTGTTAATCTCCCTAATGTACGATAACAGCTTGCGGTCAAAAATGTCACACCGCACCGGCATCTCCAACGAGTAAAAGGGATTCTTCATGACGTAGTCGGCGTACAGGTCGTATATGCGCCGTATGGTGACGTCGACGTTTGTCTGCGTCGTGTCGGTAAAGAGCAGGAACTTTGTCCCCGTCATGGTGTTGAAGCACTGCAGGCGGAAGTTTTCCGTCTCGAGCACCTCGAGCCCCGACGACGGCTCCGCCCTGCTCGGGACGCCGCCGGGCGCGGTCGGCGGCGCAACGGGCTTCATGGGGTTGAGCCTGGCTGTGATGGCGTGGACGCTGGGGTTTGTCATTGGTGTGTGAGCGACGGTTGTTTCGTCTGCCGCCTGTGGAAGGGCAGCAGCAGCGGCGGCAAGCAAGCGACTTACCCGTGAAAGGTACCCGCGAGGACGAGGTAGTCATTTGTGCTGATTTTTTGTAGGCCTGCCTCGTGAAAGACTTTGTTGTAGATTAAGCCACCGGCCTTGTTGATGATGATGAGCGCGAACACGGTCCTGTGGCCGCAGTTGGCTGGTGTGAGTTTTCTTTTTCTTCGTCTTTTTTTTCTGCATACATATGAGAGAAAACATACATCTTGTGTGAGTTTATGCGACCCTTTTCTATGCCACTCTGGCCTTTTCCCAAGATGCTCTCAGCTTCGACGCTATGAGCGATCTACGTTCCCCAGCTCAGTTGCCAAACCACGGCGGGAACCACCACGAGGACGTGAATACCGACGGCTCTCAATGAGAATGGATACCTTTTCTATCTTCTCAGCTGTAGTGGGTATACAGATTGGTCTTTCATCGCAGGCGTCAACAGACTAAGTTTATGAATGATGGCCAAGGGGAAGCCCTGCCTGCGTGGCCACGGCTAGGTAGGCCGCTCCAGCGTCTGGCCCCACTAAAACTCACCTCGAACCAACTTCGTCCGGCAACTCAGCAATCCGACGAGACGTGCCAGCGCCCTTCTCGAACAACTTTTTTTTTCCCACGCAGACATTGCGCCTCTCCACCACGGCGCCCCGTCAAATACCGAAATACGGCATCAGTGTTTATATACACGCCAAACTGAAGACTGTCGTTGGCTGCGACTTGTCCCTTTTCTGCGTGCGCCCGCATCCGTTTTCCTCCAGCACCCTCGATTCTCGAAGACGCCCCGTCCACACACACGCCCTTTCACAATGTCAAACAGAATGTCACGGCCCAAGCCGCCGCCTCCCGGCAACGAAGAGGCCTCGGCGACGCTAAATCTCGGAGAGTTCCAAAACGTCGACACCCTGACGCTGTCGGAAGCCTCGCTTGTGCTGAACGCGCTGGTCGCGAAGCGTCGCAACGACCGGAAGAATGTCAACGAGACCGAGTACGCATCGTCCTGGGGAAGGTGGAGAGGGGAGTCTTTTTTGCGCGATTGGGAGCTGGGATGATGGGCGGATTCGCTAACTGATCATGTGAATTTTCGTAGGATGCTGAACCAGACCCTCAGCTACCTCGACCACTTTGCGCGCTTCACGCAAAAGGAAAACGTCGAGGCCGTCGAGCGACTGCTCAGCGCTCACAAGGACCTGGCCAAGTTTGAGCGGGCCCAGCTGGGTAAGGAAACGGGAGGCTTTTTGGTCTTTTTGATACCACAACGTTCTTTGCATCGCGTCTAACGGAGAGAGTTGTAGGATCACTATGCTGCGAGAATGCCGACGAGGCCAAGACGCTGATTCCGTCGCTCGCCGACAAGATAAAGGACGAGGATCTGGAGGACCTGCTGCAGGAAATCTCCAAGCTGCAAAATCGGTAAGCGTTCTGCGTGCTTGCACGTCGACGGATCGAAAAAAGGGTATGTATCTGCAAGGGTCAACACGACAAGACCAGTGGGGTTGTCGAGAGCGCACTGGAGGCATTGAATACTTTTACCCCATCTCTCTCTCTCTCTGCATTTCTGGCGCAAAAGGTTGAAAATAACCATGGAAGAGTTATGGCGTTTCTTCTTCTTCTTCGATAACGAGGGAAGAGTATGGGATTATATGTAAATTTTAGACTGTTGTGGTTTCCTCGCATTCTGAAGACGTGTATGGCAATTAAGCAAGTCTCAAAGGTTGGTTGATTGTTATTTTCTTTTTTTGATATATAAAAACGAAGACACAAAAATACAACATTATTTCATTCGCAGCACCTGGTTGCCCCCCTTCTTTGCTCTTGACTTCATCGCTCCCTATCTAGTATCAGTCTCCCCGGCCAGCGTCTTGTACTGATTCCACTGGTTAATGTAGATTGGGCGTCCATTCTCTCGCGGCAAGTGGTTGAGCGTCGCTCGAGGGTCAGAAGCAGGGTGGTGCTTAACCGGCCTCCTTGCGGACCGCGCGTCTCGCCTCGTCCCAACATCTTCGTCAATGACAGCAGCAGCAACATCATCACCAGTGGTCACGGCCGTGCCGGGTAGTTCCACAACCTGCACGCCACGGCCATCCATTTCGAATGTGTTGGGAAGCAGCGGGGGCGATGTCCTAGCTGGTCGATCCGTTCGGCCTGGGAGAACAGATCGAGTCAGTACTTGCAGTGTTTTGAATAACCTTGTGTGTGTCCTGATTTACTTTACCTCCAAATGGTGCAAAAGGGTCGTAGCCGTAGCCCTGTCCCGAGGCTTGATACGGCGTAGGGTGTCTTGACAGCATGGCAGACCCGCGTCGTGGCGAGGGCCGTCGCCCAAAGATGTTGTCATGCAGGCTCACTTTATCCACAATCAGGCTCTCGTTTCCGTTTTCTCTCTCCACCTCTTTGTGCCCACGATGTTCGCGCCGGCGGCTCCTCCACAACCAAAGCAGGGCGGCAATCAGGGCGACGGCAAACACTCCACCGACCGCGATGCCAACCACGACGCCCGTGCTGATGCCGCTGCTGGGCTGCTTTCCTGGGGCAGGAACCGGCGTTGCTGTGGGGGAAGGGGTCTCAAAGGAAGACGAGGTAGGATACGAGGTGCTCTCGGTGGTGAATGGTGCTTCGGGATCTGTGGTTGTGGTGGGCAGCTCCTGGGTTATGGTGGTGTGCCTCGTCACCGTGACGGTGGAATCGTTGGGGATCGTGCTTGTAACACCAGAATCGGACAGTCTAGACGAAGTGCTGGAAGGAAGTGGCGGGGATGAGGAAGTTGAAGAGGATGCGCGGACTGCCGGCTTGGATATGGACGATGATGACTGTGTGCTTGTGGTCTCGTCGCTGGTAGCAAATGCTGCAGTCGACGTAGGGTCGTCAGACGACATGGCTGATGATGTCGAGGTCGCCAAACTTGATTTCGTTGCTGAACGTGTCTCTGTAGTTGAGAAGAATTCTGCCGTCGAGGATGAGCTCAAAGAGTCGTCTCGGTCTCGCGGCGCGTTGGGGCAGCCGCCGAAAGTGCAAGGGTCGACGACGGAGCAGCAGCCAGCAAAGCCGTTGGAGCAGCGATACCACTGCGCGTTTGTCGGGCAAGCGGTACGGCCGTCTTGCGTCTTCCCATCCTTCATGGCTTTTGTTCTGAAACGTAGCGTGGTTGGGACAGGCTCGCTTGCTGCTGGATTGTGTTGCACAAAGTGAAGAAAAAGTGAGGTCGTGTAAGTGACATGTGGAGAGTGCGCAGAGAGACAGAGCTAAAGGCGTTTGCCAAGGTATGGTCCTCACATGCTAGGCACTGTATAGCACATGGATTGTGATATCAATGAAACAAGAGAAGAGAGAGCAATAGAGTGTAATTTGTAGTAGGGCGTGGTAACAATAAAGTATCCATCCCGCATCCCCGACGTGGTGCTCGCCCAACAGTCTAGTCAAGTATCCGCTGGGTTTATGCCAAGCTCTCAGTGTGCAGGTTGAGCGGCAAATAGTTCTCTCCCGGGCCTTGTTCTGATAGACGGCAACAATCTAGGCATGGTCCTGCGGGTGCATACCTGCAGCCGTGCGGCAGGACTGGCACATGGAACGGGTCGTACATGTCCAAGACCAATACCATCATGCGCGCCATTGCCCGCCTCCACCAGTCGAGCAGGCCGCTTAACGTGGTCGCATGGGTCCGGTGGCTGCATACAGCACACCATCGCAGGCCAGCCTCAAAAGTACACTTTCAACAATGTGACATCGTCATATGAAATGGCTATTTTCCAATCTACAAAAAATGGGAGAAAAAAAGCAAAAAGAAAACATACAACAGCCGGTGTTCGCTGGTCGTCACCGACCCAACTACTAATCTGCCGGTCAATAGCTTAACTTCAGTGGAGCAAACGGGACGCGGTGTATTCTACTGCCTATGGTCGTATGTACCAGCTGGGCAGCAGATTCGCTCTATAAGCGGCCGAAATATATACCCAAAAAAATAGCAAATAAACATACAACAGAGGATGTTTGTTGGTCGTCACTGACCCAAGTTGGATTACCAGAATAGAAAAAAACGACCCGCGTCTAGAAAGGCTGCATAGACAAGGCTGAATAAAGAAAGGAGAGAGCCAGACGCATCTTGACGCGGGCTTCTATTTCGGGGCTGGTCGCGGAGTGGCTCCTCGGCCTTCTTGGCCACCATTACTGAAGATACTAGCGAGTCCCCAACCAGTTAGAAAAAGAGAACGGCACCATCGGCGGTTACAGTACGAAGGGTGACACATCGGGTGCTGGACCAATAAGCAAAGCGTCGCAGAGGTTTGATGAGTGGCTTGCATTGGGAGGCGGGACAGCCCGTCTTGTCCGTCGCCGCAAGCATCAATGCCCTGCCTGCCCCAGACAAAAGACAGCAAATTATGCCTTGCAGATCGCAGGTGGAAGACTCCGATAGCCTCTCGTCCTACACCATCACAGTGCTCTCTTTGAGAAATAAACGCGCAAAAAGGTGGCGCAGAGCCAGCACAAAGTCAGCAAAAAGGTGGTCTGCCACCAGCCGGCCCTGCTGTGTAACCTCAGCCGCGAGATGTGACAGAGAGCAAACAAGAAGAAACAAAAGGCACATAGATTCTCAGTAAATAATGCAGATGAAACAAAAGTTTCCAACCAAGGACGCCTATATCTTTTCCGTTTGATACACAATGAGTCTCCCGCTAGAAGCAACACAGCCACGTCTGCATTTCATGACAACAACTTCCTACAGCTTCTCCAGCAGCAGCTTGCTGCCGCTGTTCCCTACCGCCGGCTCAAACTTTTTCTTGTTGGCAGCCTTCTTTTTCCCAGCCTCCTTGTCTGCTTCCGCCGCCTGCTCCCGGGCCTCCTGGGCCGCTTTTTGCTCGGGCGTCTGCTCCTTGGCTGCCTTGTCCAGAAGCTTCTTATTTTTCTTGAGTGTCTTTCTCACAGCCTCGGCGTCACTAAAATCGCTGGCCTCGAGCAGTGCCACCACCACAAAAGAGCCTGGGCCCGTCGCCCAGTCCACAATGTAGTCCGAAACGACAGGATATAGGATGTTGGAGAAGCCCAGTGGAGGCTCACAGGGGATAATCTTGCCGGCGGCTTTGTCGAAGCGGCCGCCTTGGATGAGAGACTTGAGCATGCGACCGCCGAATGGCGTCTTGGAGACGTGAACCTGAGGCTGCAACTCGTCCTCTGGCACTTCCTCGTTGGGGTTGCCCTTGGCGGCCTGCGCAACCGCCTTCAGAGCGGCACCCTTGTCACCGCTGTTAAACAAAAGGATATCCGCAATAAATTGGCAGCCGAATGCCGTGGCCATGAGGTCGGATGGGGCGGTAGCAATGGCTTCGAGAAGATGGGGGATAAGGGTAGCGATAAGTTCTTGGCGACGGGCATCTTCGTCCTTTTTGCTCGTCGTCTTGCGGATCTCGTGGACTTCCTTGAGAAGATCTTGCGCGAATGTGCTACCCGGAGGGAAAAGAGACTTGGACATGCCCTCAAAGAGGTACATGAAAGCCAGTCTAGCATGTGGGTTATTGACGGCGCCGACAATGTTGATAACAATCTCCTCGTTCTTCTCGCCAACAAGTTCAGGGAAGATAGACTTGGCGGTAAGCTTGGTATCGTCAATAACGTCGTATGCGGTAAGAATGACCAGATGGGCATGTTGATCGCCGGCCATGGTCAAAAATGTGTCCTTGTAGCTCTTGAGCAGCTGCTTTCTGTCCTTGGCGCTACCGTAGGCAAGCAGCAGGCACACCAATCGTGAGCCCGAGCGTGTGAAAGCCAAGTTCTTGAGCAAATCGTTCGTCTCGTCGCCCTTGATCAGCTCTAAAAACTCTGTAAACTCTTCCGAACCAGGCTCCGTAGCCAGATAGTACTGAAGCATGGCGTCGTGCAGCATGGTGAAGCCGCTCATGCGCTTCTGCACCAGTGTGTTGATCATTTCGAGCAGCGACTTCATGATGGGGCCGCGCTTGCTGGGTGTGTCGGCAAGAATTTCCTTGAGGTCGGCCGTCACAGCCTTGTCCTTCGTAAGTTCCTTGAGGCTGAACTCGGGGCCGTACCACTCGCGGAGCAGGTAAGCCTTTTGTTGCTTGGTCGCAACAGTTCGGTAAATGTCGTCCAGAATCCACGAGGCTTCGGAATGGTTGATCAGCTTACGGACTCGGCCGTAAAAGTTGGGAATGATGAGGTCGCGGATCTCGTCGTCGTTTTGCACCATGAGCTTGCCAATGAGAAACTTGGCGTATCGGCTCTCGGCCAGTTGTGCGTAGCTACCCTCAAGTTCGCGGGCAATCAGTCTGCGCTGCTCGGCAGTGGCGTACTTGATAGCGGTCTGGACAGCGCGGACAGCATCGTGCTTGAGGACAAAGTCCTTCATGCGTCCGGTGATAATGGTGAAGAGTTCGGCAACGAGTTGCTGGCGCTCCTCCTTGGGGACGTGAGACTTTCGGCGCAGTCGCTCCCAAATCTTCTTCGTACGCTGGACTTCGTCGGCGAGGGGTTTGGCGGCTTTGCGCTCGGCGGCAAGCTGCTTCTGTTTGGCGTGCGCCTCGCGAGAGCTCTGGCCTGAATTTCCATTTTAGCGGAATTACTCGGTTCATTACATTGTGTCCCGCATACCTGGCTCAAAAGTCTTCTGGTAGCCTTTGATCGAAGGCTTACCTCCTTTCTTGTTATCGAGCTGGACGCCGCCATCGTCAGAGTCGGAAAAGTCTTCAGACTCGTCCGAGCCTTGGTCAACAGGTGCAGCCTTTTTGTTTCCGTCAAGACGGGCCTTTTTGGCCACGGCGGTGGGCTTCCCCTTGTCTACCATTGTAGACTTCCTCTTGCTACCCACGGCAGAAGATTTGGTAGCCATTTTCCGATATGATTGCTCTTCTTGAAAACTGTTATGAGAAAAGCAGGTCCGGCGAAGCAGAATGGACTTTTACAGTGGACCCAACGTCTACACCAAAAAGTTGTAGGCATTCTGCGCTTTCCATTTTCCAAAATTTTTGCCAATCTGCCAGGCGGTGAAGCAGCACTAAGCCTAAGTGGACACGCCAGACCCCGCGCTCGGCGCTACTGGATGCAACGGTACCCTGTAGTTGGACGAATGGCAACGAGTGAGCAATTGAATGAAGCAACAAGGAGAAATGAAAAAAATAAGACGGACAGTGAAAATCAGTACAAAACAAATGTCAAGAAAACTCTTTTGTCTAGTTTCAAATCTACATAATTGGGGAAATGTGGTGCTCTTTCTGTGCCTATTAGAGCGGCGTGTCTGCCTGTCACTAAGACGATAAAAGCTCGCTGTAGACTTCTGTAAACCATCGAGCTGCCACGTACCTAGGTAATAATAAGGTACCTACCTACCTTAGATATTGCTTGTGACGGTGAGTTCATCAGGCTGCTGACTGGCCTGACAACGGCGGCCAACATTTTGTAATTCGCAGTCTACTTTGAAATAAAAGTACAGCCTCAAACATAATGAATCAAAATGGAAGCCACCAAGATACGGCTCTGAAGACACTTACACTGTCGAGTTAGTAAGCAGCGTGCTGAAGTCCTGAATTCCAACAGCGTAGCACTAGCCCACCCACATCAGGCCTTGTGATAGAGGGGCAGTCTTTCTTTGACAGCTTGGAGTGTCTGTTGCCATTTGGGTTCCCAAGTCCAACATCATGGGTCGCGAAGAGCAGGTCGAGGAGCGCGAGGTCCTTGACTCCATTTTCCCGGAAGAAATCACAGGTACGGTGCCCGCACGCGACAACTTGTCCCTCGCAGGGATCGATCCTAACTCTCTGCGCAGATGTCTCGGAGACGGAATTCAGAATTTCCATCGCCCTAGACATTCCCGACTATCCCGAAGACGAGGAGCCCCCGAAATTCCTTCTTTCCGTCCGCTACCCAGCAGAATACCCGGATGTAGCGCCCGACCTCGAGATCATGGCCGTGGCCGACGGCGGCGCCACCGAGCACTTTGACACCGGTGACGACCGCGAGCACCTGCTCGCCAGCGTCCAGGAGACGATTCAAGAAAACATGGGCATGGCCATGGTCTTCACCATCGTCTCCGCCCTCAAGGACGCCGCGGAGCAGCTGGTGCAGGAGCGCAAGGACGCCGTGGCGCAGGCCGACGAGGCGCGGCGCGCGGCCGCCGAGCAGGAGGAGAACAAAAAGTTTCAGGGCACGCCCGTGAACCCGGAGACGTTTCTCAAGTGGCGCGAGGGCTTCCTCCAGGAGATGGAGGAGCAGCGCGTGCGCGAGGAGGAGGAGCGGCTGGCGGAGCTGAAAAAGGCAAAGATCAAGGAACCGGTCAAGCTCTCGGGGCGTCAGCTGTGGGAGCGTGGCCTGGTTGGCAAAGTGGACGAGGGCGACGAGGACGACGATGTTCCTGGGGAAGAGATGGAAAAGCTAGCTGTCGAGGCGACATAGATAAAGTCCCAAAACAAGACAAGAAAAATGAGTAAAAAATTGTAAAATACAAGTCGACGCTTTATAATTCTCGGCTGCATGACATGCCGCGCGCATCAACATTTGTAAGCTTCTTCGGTCTGTGACCTCTATATTCATGCCTATCATTAAAGCCAAGTATTGTATCATCATAAGAGGCTACCTCAACGCCGTCTAAATGCGCAATCAAGTCCTTCTTTGTCCTTTGGTGTATGCCAAACCTTCGTTTTCGCGTGTCCAGCCTATCTGCTTCGCCTTAATCCTCCATTTCCTCATCCTCATCTTCTTCATCATCACTAGCGACGTCCCACTCATCTTCACCCTCCTCAGGTTCACCAATCTCCTTATTGATGCTAAGCACGAGCTCGACAGCGTGCTCACCCAGTCTTTCGTCCTCGTACTCCTGGACATCGAAGAGTTTCAGGCACTGGGCCAGCCAGCGTCGCGACGATTTCCAGGTTGTCGTAAGATCCTCCGAAGGCTCGCCGCCGTTTGCGCTACCCTTGACATCGCGGAACTTCTCGCCGGCCAGGTACAGCGCCCAGCCGCCAAGATACCACGCCTCGATGCTCTCGTCGTCGTCAGTGACGAGACGCTCGAGCACCACGAGCGCATCCTCCATCATTTCCGTCTCGAGCAGCAAACGGGCCAGGGCAATACGAGTCGGAAAGTCTGGCACGGCGGGGTCTTCAGGGGCAAGGTCCTGCCAAAGCTCCAGGCTGCGCTTCAGGGCAGTGCGGGCTTCGTCGTTGCGCTCCTGTGAGATGCGCACGTTGGCTACCGTCTGCCACGTCTCGGACGAGCCTGGCGCAATCATCATGGCTTCTGTGACGAGGGCCTCGCAGCGCTGCTCGGCATCCTCTTCCCACGACAAATCCGTCATGTAAACTTCGGTGACGGCGCAGAGCACACCGCCGAGCTTCTTTTGCTTCTCTTCGTACGAGGCCTGCTGCTCAGCAGTCCTGTTGCTGACATCGCCGAGGGTCTGAATCTGTTTGCGCAGCGCCGCGGCACCGCGGTCGAACCACTTGACAGTGTCTTGGCCGCCCTCTTCGCTGAGCTCGGCGAGGAACAGGAACTTTTCGGGGCCGCCACCGAGCTTTTCGTCCATGTCGCCATCCTTGTCAATATTGGCGGCACGCTCAAAAAAGGTGCGGGCTTCTTCCACTTCTCCATCTTCAATGTGTAGCAAAGCGAGGAGGTTCACGGCTCGGAGCTCGAAATCACCGCCCTCGCCGGTCGTGATCAATGCCTTGTCGGCAAGCCCAATCGCTTCTTCAATGTTGCCGACTTCGAACAGGGTTTCGGCATCGTCCAGGAGAGCGGCCGGATCGGACTTGTCCTTCTTTTCGGGTCGACTCGGCGCCATTGTGCAAAAGAGCTTTTATGAGGAAATAAACGTGTTGCGCAGTAGAAAAGAGTCGAGCTTGGTCTGGTCCCCTCAGTTGAAGCATTGGTCCTATTTTTTTTGGGCAGGGCTAATCGATAAGCGGACCTGCGCAAACGGTCGCGGCGGCTTCTTCAGTCACCCATCTCATTCTGACAAGCCGATGAAACCGAGGCACAAATTACCCGAATAATACAGAGATTCTCTTTTCGAGCTCCTTGGCCAAATTCAAATCGCAATACTAGAACTCTGTTCGACCGTTATCATGTTCACTGGCATCGTTGAAGATATTGGCTGTATGACCCCTCATGTACATGGATTATTGGCGCATGACTAACTGCGATCGAGTGGTTACACGCCTGGATAGAGATGCCGCCACTGGAAGTGCGGAAATGACAATCACCATTGCACCTGGCTCGTCCCTTCTCAAAGACTGCCGCAATGGTGACTCTATTGCCGTGAACGGTGTCTGTTTGACCGTGACGTCGTTCAAGGACAACCACTTTGACGTCGGGGTTGCACCCGAGACCCTACGCATCACCAATCTTGGAGCACTGTCCGAGAATAGTCGCGTGAACTTGGAGCCTGCTGTCCGCGCCGATACCCGCATGGGCGGCCATTTTGTGCAGGGGCATGTCGACACCATTGCCAAGATTCTGCTCGCCGAGCAAGACGGCAACGCCATTACCTTTCGCTTCCAGCCCAAGAACCGCGACATGTTGCGCTACATTGTCTACAAAGGCTTCATTGCAATTGACGGTACCAGCTTGACCGTTACACAAGTCAACGACAAAGAAGGCTGGTTCCAGATTATGCTCATCTCCTACTCGCAAGAAAAGGTTGTGCTGAGCAAAAAGACTGCTGGCGAAAGCGTCAACATTGAGGTCGACATGATGGCCAAGTACGCTGAAAAGTCGCTGGCCGGTATCCTGGGCTCTGGCGACGGCGAATCCATCCCACTGCTGGAAAAGATTGTTGAGAAAATTGTTGCCAGCAAGCTAAAGCAATAGACTGAGGCAAGGATACTCAAATTGCCAATTTAGCTTGACTGTAAAATGGTATGCGTCGCAATACCACTCTTCTTGACGTGTTGGTGGTGCTCTGTGCTGGATCCAACTCTAGGCAACGTTGATGCCAAGGCAGCCTCAGAGATCAACCAAGAGAAATGCTAAAAAAATATGTAATAACAAGAGATTAATTAGAAGTGACACAGAGGTGCTGCTCGCCAACAGTCTGAATCTATAATCTGTTCACGACTGTCTTCCAACAGCGTCGCTTGACAGCTTGCCATATTTCACGTGCATGCGTGCGCACTCGGCGCTACAGCAGGTTCCACACGCGTCCTTCCACAAGCATCAACTGTGAAGCCCGCTGGTCGCTATGCACAATTCAACGGGGAAGGCAAAACCTTTGCTCATAATTTTTGGTACATAATGGAATACAGACTTGCTACCGAGATCTTAAGACGCGTTTCAAGCCGACACGATGGATGAGGACTGTGCCAATCCCCAGCTTCTTGCCTGGGTCAAAGAATGGCTCGACCTAGCCAGGGAGCGCAACTCCAAAGGGATCACGACATATAAACGCGCTTATGACGCACTGAAAGCATGCCCTCTCACATTTCAGCATCCTTCCGAACTTCAGCAGCTCAAGGGCTTTGGCCCGAAGCTATGCGACCGGCTGGAGGAGAACCTCAAGAAGCATTGCCTGGAAAATGGACTGCCCATGCCAGAGCATCCACGATTGAAAAAGCAGCGCGAGAAAGAAGCAGGAGGCGACGCACCGCAGGAAGGTGGCAAACCTAAGAAGAAGCGCCAACCAAAAGCATACGTGCCGACTCTTCGTTCCGGTCCTTATGCCCTCATTCTCGCGCTCGCCACTCTCTCAGAGGACGACTCGACGGGCCTAACCAAGCCAGAGCTCATCGAAATCGCACAACCACATTGCGATGCATCATTTAGTGCTCCCAGCGATCCGACCAAGTTTCACACGGCATGGAGCTCGATGAAGACGTTGCTGCAAAAGGAAATGGTGTACGAGCGTGGCCGCCCTCTGCGTCGCTACGCACTCACAGACGAGGGTTGGGAAGTTGCGAAACGCATGAAACGCGCAAACGGAATGCAGACTGAGGAATCCGGAAGCAATGCCAACACAGGAAATATTCCAGCGCTACCGCCTCCCGCAGAGCGAACTCCGTCACTGTCACCAGAACTGACCATCATCTCCGAGGCCCGACGCCTTGTTCGCAACACTGTGGCAGATGACCCAGAAGCAGCAGCCGGCGATAGCTCTATTCCCGAATTCTCGCCCATCCGGCTCGCGCCCGGTTCCTTTACCGTTCATCTGCTTCTCGACGTGCGCGAGGTTCGCGCCAAGACGGACCGCGACTACATGCAGGAAGAGCTCGCCAAGCAGGGCGTCAAGGCTTTGATGCGCAACCTCGAGGTCGGCGACGCCCAGTGGATCGCCAAGTGCCACGACCCGTCGCTCCTCGCCCGCCACGGCGCCGAGGGCGACGAGATTGTCCTCGACTGGATCGTGGAGCGCAAGCGTCTCGACGACCTGATTGGCAGCATCAAGGACGGCCGCTTCCACGAGCAAAAGTTTCGCCTTAAGCGCTGCGGTGCCACCCGCGTCGTGTACATTATCGAGGAGATTGCCATGGACGCCGCCTCGTACAACCGCTACGAAGAGGCCGTGCAGTCAGCCATTGCGTCGACGCAGGTCGTCAACGGGTACTTTGTCAAGCGCACCGCGAAAATGGACGACACGATTAAATATCTGGCGCGCATGACGCAGATGCTCAAGTCCAAGTACGAGCGCAAGCCCCTGCACGTCATCCCGACAAATGTCCTCACCGCGCAAAACTATATGCCCCTCATCAGGCACCTGCGGGAGACGCAGCCAGAGGTTGGGTACTACATTACGTACTCGGCCTTTGCGTCGTTGGCGTCCAAGTCGGAGACAATGACGCTCAAGGACGTCTTTCTGAAGATGCTCATGACGACGCGGCGCGTGACGGGCGAGCGAGCGCTCGAGATTCAGCGCAAGTGGAAGACGCCCCACGAGTTTGTCGACGCGTATCGCCGCTGCGGCCCCGGCGAGACGGGCAGGAAGCGAAAGGCGGACATGGTCTTTGCGGAGCTGGGCCACCTTGTGGGCAAGAAGAAGTTTAGCAGAAACCTGAGCCAGAGCATTGCTGAGATTTGGGGTGACTATGCTTAGAAGACGAGCTCATGACAAAATCAACTTTAGTAGCCGCAGTGGCTACATTGACCTCAATAGCTACAATAATCACAATAGCTACAGGAGCCACAATAGCTGCAATAGCTGCAACAGCAACATCATATCAAGTGTGGGGGAACAAGCACATATAAACAGGGTGGGAATTACATGTGGTAACCATATGTGTACTCTAAATCTTCTCCCTCTTCACAGGGCTGCACCTGTGGTGCTTAGTCCCGTCCCAACAAGATGTCATAAACATGTAAAAAATCATCATCCATGCGCCTCTAGTTTTGTTACCCTTGACGTTTCCCGTACTGCGAGCCATGGCCACTCCATCATGTCTGTATTGGAATAGGGTCGCAACAATATAAGAATCCCTCGACTTTTTTTTTTCAAACCGGAAATGATGCTTAATTTCATAAACCAAAAAAAAAAGGAGTCGGCCCACTGAGCACGTTTTAACTCATGCGGTAGTCGCAGACAGCCTGTGCGGAGCGGTTGCTGTCGCTGCTTTGGAAGTTGTAGGCGAGATCAATGTCGAGGTCGCGGCGGTTCTTGTCATTGGGCTTGACCTTGAGGTTGCACTGAATCTCCTCGCCCTCCTGGGCGGTGAGGACGTCCTTGAGGTAGAAGACGGTCTGCTTCCAGTGGGTGTACTTTGTGTGTGGGCCGGTGGAGAAGCGGATGGGCTTGTGGCAGGCGGTAAAGTCAATGTCGAACCACGAGACGAGCGCGTGGACAAAGTCGTCGCGCTTGACGCTCAGGTTAAAGGCCGTCTCAAAGGCGAGATCAGCGACGGTGCAGGTGTACAGATCCAGGGTGAGGACGGGGGTGGGGTCGGTGACGACGGTCTTGATATCGACGGTGTCGACCAGGGGCTCGGAGAGGGCCGTCTTCTTCATGGCAGTATAATCGAAGCCATAGACATTGTCCCAGACTACATATTGTTAGCTTGTGTGCCTCAAACGCGGGCGTGAAAGAATTGCGTGTTTGGCTCACATCCAATCTTCTCCTCCTTGTAGTCGCCGTCCTCGATACCGGCAAAGAAAATGGTGGCCTTGTCGGGGAAGATGAGACCGTCCTTCTCGAGGTAGGTGTCGCGGGCGTACAGGACAGTGTCCAGCATGGATTCGTAGAGGAGAAAGTAGCCCATCCACTCGGAGATGATAATGTCGACCTTGGGGAAAGGCAGCTTAATCTCCTCCATCTTGCCCTGGATGAGGGTAATCTTGTCGGACAGGCCGTTGGCCTCGACAATCTCGCGAGCCTTGAAGATGATGGTCGACATGTCGACACCAATCACATGTTTGGCGCCAGCCTTGGCGGCGAACCTGCACCACGTTAGTATGCGATCGCGCGTCGGTCTAAAACAGCTCGGCGAGGGGCTCACATGGAGAGAATGGCGGTACCGCAGCCAACGTCAAGAACGACCTTGTCCTTGAAAAGGTGCTTGTTCTGCATGATGGAGTTCATGTACGATCGGGTGCGCACTTCATCCTTCTGCAGAGATTGTCAGATGTGCCATGGTTTGGACAAAAGGATTCCGACTACATACCAGCATCTCCTCGTGGATGCCTGTTTTGCGCGCGCGCGGGTTAGCAGATACAAATGCAACAGAGCATCAGTAGTGCATCATACCATGGTGGTCGTAGCTGTAAGCGCGCGCATTAGCATACATTCCCCAGCCGTGCGATCAAAAGACCAACATACCTCTTGAAGTAGTGCTGCTCGCTGTGCTCCATGGTCTTAAGGCTCTGCTCGGCGAGCTCAACCTCCATCTTGTCGGAGCTCATTTTGGTAGAATTGTAGCGGATGAATTTGAAAGAAACGAAAACGATATATCCAGACTGTAAAATAAAACACAAAGTCCCTGGCAGAAACTTTCAACGGACACAACGGTACAACGGCGGGGTGTTGATGCAGGATGATAGATATGTTTGCGGGCAGAAAATAATTTCGAGGTCACCGCCTGAGAGGTGCTGGATACCTACTAGCAGCACAAAACCCCACCTCGGTCTGCCCCGCCTCAGGTGCCGATTTGGGCAACTGTCATTTTTTTGTGTTTTGTGTCTGCTACTTTAGGAAATCTTTCATGTATATCTTTATGTTAATTATTATGTTTTACCGGTTTCATTAGGACTTTTCCTCATTGCTATATCAAAGGTATCCGTCTTGTTTCGCTGCTGCGCTTGTTTCCTCGTTGTCTCCATCAATGATATTTTTTCACATGGCGATTCAGGGACCTTTTTCTCGCCAGCCACGCCGCACGCTAATAAGTGGTTCCCTACCAGGCACGAACCAGTTCAACAGCTGGCAGATGTGCTAAATTTATTTGTTTGACATGGTAGATTTGACTAGTATTTTATTTAACATTGATTGGTCATATCAAGGCCTGTTGTGAGCTTCTGCTCTTCCAACCAGCCTAAGGAAACACCCAAACGCCTATACATGCAATCAAATAAAACAATTCTTCCATCTTTTCCTCCAATGTGGCTTTTATACGTCTTATACTTTATACCAGCAGAACACTGTTGATGCAGCCCTCATTCTCGGGATTGTTGGTGACCTGGGCGTAGCGACCCCAGACAACCTTGCCACCAGCGGTGACGAGACCCAGCTCGCTGACATTCACCTCAATGACGGTACCCTTGGTCAGAACACCCAGCTGCGTGTACATGGGGTTCTGGGGGTTCTTCTTGACGGAAATAATGGGAAGCTGAACGGTGACACCCAGCTCAGGATGCGTGACGTTGGCCTTTTTGTAACGCAGACCCATGGGGCGGATGAAGCGCTCAAACTTGGGGTTGCGACGCGTAAAGTCGGGACCGACAAAGGTGGGCTTGGTGACCATGCGCTTCCACGCACGCTGCTGGATCTTCTTGCCGGTCTTGACCACCTTGAACATTTCCTCCTCGCTGATACCGCGAACCTTGGGAAGCGGCACGCTAAACTTGGCCGCCTTTTCGGCGCGCTTGTTCTTGATGGCGCTGCTGAGGGCCTTTGCGTTTTGCGGGTTCGTTCGGTCCAGCAGGTAGGCGGGCATGGGCGTCGAGGGCTCCTTTTCGTCGGCCGTCTTGACGTTGCGCTCTTCGTGGGCCTTGATCTGCTTCTTCATCTGAATCTTCTCATGGTGGCGCTTCTTCTGGTACAGCTTGGCACGGAGACCACGCAGGTTCTGCGCGTCCTGCGAGGCCTTGTGTCCCTCACGGGCCGTCTTCTTGCGCAGACGCTCCTCGTGATCGAGGCGGCGGCCGTGCAGCTTGCGCCATCTCTCCATATACTCGTTCTGAGGCTATTCGGCTGTTAGAGCACGATTGACTTTTGGATTCTGACACTGCAACATACCATGTTGTCGGTGTTGCGCAAACAATATACTAAGAGACTGTTTGTTGAGCGCGACCGCTTGAACTGGTTTGAAAACTTCGAGTTGATGGCAAAAAAAGTTGGAGGCACTGCGGGTGGCCCCACTTGACTCAAAGTCGGTGGCTAGGGACCTCCCAAAACTTCGCCATCTGACCCGGAGCCCGGAGCCACACTAATCCGCCGAGCTGGGTGCTGCTCTGCACATCAAGCTACCAGCGTCCCTATAACTTTTGAGCTCGTGTGAGCAACCAAACGACCCCGTCACAAGTCTCGGCGCAGCGGCATCACCAAGTCGGGGCAGCACTACATCACAATGAGCCGAGCACTCCTGCGCTCCATCCTGGAGCTTCGGGCTCCCTCGCAGCGTCTATTCGCCAAGCCTGCCGCCTCGATTGTCTCCTCCGCGCGAGCCTTCGACACCACACCCCCGATTGTCGAGCCCGTTTCGACAAAGCACGCCAAAAATGCGACCAATCCGAGCGAGGGCCAGGCTCGCCCTATCGCGCTGAAGAAGAGTCATCCTTCGCCACCTCCCAAGGCGATTGCAGACTCGGTCAAGAACCTGCTTCCTTTCCTCGCCGCCCAGCCAGGCCACTACATCACGGTCCACATCCACGGCTTCCCCTACCTCGTCCAGGAGGGTGATCAAATCCGTCTACCATTTCGCATGCCGGGCGTTCTACCTGGCGACGTTCTGCGCTTGAACCGGGCCAGTGTGCTCGGCAGCCGCGACTACACGATGAAGGGCGCACCGCACATTGACGAAAACGTCTTCGAGTGCCGCGCGACTGTACTCGGCACCGAATCGGAACCTTTGCGCATCAAGATTAAAAAGAAGAGGAGGACGCGTCGCGCACGCCGAGCCACAAGCAAGCATCGATATACTATCCTGAGAATATCCGACTTGACAATCAAGACTGTCGAGGACATTGAGAGTCAATAGCGGAGCGTCGGCGTCCTCATACCCAGCATCAGTCCGCTGTACCATAGATCAGGTTTTAGAGTCCAGTGTATAACAATTCAAGGCATACAGAGGAAAGGCGGCTTGTTGTTCTCTTTGCAACTGGTAGAAACTAGGGACAGTTGTATTTATCATTTGTGTGGAAATCATCGCGAACAGCAATGGTATAATATATAAACGAGCGCGTCCGAAGAGAAAAAGCCCCCAACTCCAAGCTGAAATAAACCGTTGAGCTGCACAGCCGTGGTGAAGCAGAAAAAGATACAAACTCCCAATGCAATGAAACGGAACCCCCCATCACAAAAAACACCCAGTAATAAAGTATAGTGCCCAATCGTTCAATCTCAAGTTTGTGGTTGCTGGTGTCGTGTTACATCTTCCCAGCCATTGCTTTGCGAATACTGGCCCAGTATGCCTGCGGCCAGACATTTGACGCTTCTGCTTCTGTTGGCATGCGCTCTCGGCAGCGCGTGGCAACACTCTGAATGATGCGACCCAGAAGCTCTTCATCGATGGGAAGGGCTTTGTCACTCATCTCAGCGGGGTAGAGGAAAGGATCAGAATAGTGAAGAAGTTCTTCGCAGGTAGGACGCATGTGTTGATCGCGGATGAGGCAGCGTCTCATGGTCCGTATCAGAGAGGGCGGCACGAGGAAGCCGCCTGTGGCGCGGGTAGGAAACTCGATGGTGTAGTCCCAGTTGATGATGGCCTGACAACGAGCCATGTGGTTGATAATGTGACCAAAAGGTGGCACGCCGTAGACCATCTGGTAGAGAATGCATCCGAGTGACCAGACATCGCTAGGCTTGCCAAGCTTCATCAGCTTGGGACGACCAGGAACACGTGGTCCACGGGCGCTGTTGGAATCCATGAGTGACTCGGGCGACATGTAGTTGGGAGTGCCGATCTGCGTCTCGCGGTGGACGTTGACTGTCTCATCGGTCTGGATAGCGTTCGCAATGCCAAAATCGATAAGCTTCAGGCGGCCCTGCACAAGAACAAAGTTGGCGGGCTTCAGGTCCGAGTGAACAATGTCGTGGTTGTGAACAGACTGTACACATTCCAGCATCTCCTTCCAGTAGAATCGAATGAAGACGGGGTCAAGCCTCGCGGACTCGGCAGACTGATGATTGTGCAGGACCTTGTCCAAAGCTCTCTCGCCCATTTCCATGACCAAGCTCAGCATTTGCTTTTCTTGGTTCATCTCGGAATCAAACAAATTCACAACACGATCGACACCGGTAAGCTTTTTGAGCAAGTCAATCTCGCCCAGGTAGCCATTGATTGTCGACTCATCCGCATTCTCGAGTGAGACCCGCTTTAGGGCCATCATGGTGCCATTCTCTGCCATAACCCGGTAGACCTTTCCGCTTCCACCGCGCCCGAGACATTCGAGGCGGGTATATACTTTGTTATTAACCTTGAGAATGTTTCGGCGCTGCTTCGTCTGGGTGGTCACCGCGGCACCAGCGGTAGAGGTGGCAGCCTCCAGGACAGACATCTTGGGAGGAGGTGCTGGCGCAGCTCGATGTGGTGTGGTGTTTCGAGCAATGGCTGTAAGGGGCTTGCGGTCAGGGGATGCGGCCTTGTCGATGGCGATATCGATTCGAGGGGGCGCCACGGGTGGCTTGTCAGCTCCAATGGACGACTTGCCCCATTTCTGGTGGAAAGGTATCTCATTTTCCTTGTCATTGGTAGCGGGCATCTGGAGACGACCAACAGAGACAAGGTGGCCAATATCTCCAATGCGTGAGGGCTCGGGATGACGGGCACCACGATCCTCCTGGGGCTGGGGCGATGCCTTGGCAGAATCCGCGCGAATTTCTACCTTGGAGCCATTTCGGCGGTGAGGGGCGCGAACAGCACTTCCACTGACAGGACTACCAGAGTTGAAGTCGGGATAATAGGGGGCTTGCCCAGGTTCCTCCTGAGCCTGACCCTCGGGTTCCTGTGAGCCCATTTCGCCATATCCTCCTTCTTCTTCGCTTTGCCGACGGCGACCACGGCGAGCAGGTCCACTCAGAAAACTGCCAGATAGCTTGCCGACGCGCTTGACTCGCATCGAGCTCTGAACGTTTGGGTTGTCCTCCCTGCTTCTCGTCGACGGGTAGCGAGACACACTGGTACTGCCAATGGCTGCATTGCGGGCAGCTGTGTCTGGGGCTTCGGCGTGCTCAGCTTCCATCTCCGCGGCGGAGCGGTCCATGACTGATCGATCCAGGTTTGCCCGGCCGGGCAAAGGTCCAGATGATCCCAGGCGGCTGCGGTTGCCTGACGAACTAGTGGCAATTCGGACAACTCTCCCCTGAGCAGGAGTGTTGACAGCAGCCTCGGCTTGTTGCTCCTCTTGCACTCCGTCAGCACTGTCCTGGCGAGAGCCTGGTCCCGGTCTAGCGGCTGGTTGTGATTGGGACCCAGACGTGGACCGACGCGTCGATGTAGAGCTGCCCATTTGGCTGAGGCTTTGCGGAGTGTTGCTGAGGCGCACCACTCTTTTTCTTGACGGGCTTGATTCGCGTGGGGGGCTTGAAGTTCTGGAGGCATCATGCATTTGGGAGCTGCTAGCTCTGGTGCTTCTTCGAGTTGCGGCAGCAGGACCGGATGCTGCGGCGCTTGCTTGTCGGCGAGTCCGGGGCGGTGACGGAGGTGCGCGGGAATCTGGTGCTCCCTCTTGGTCGCCGCCATCATCTAAAAGTGCTTTCGTGAGAGCACTAAGCTTCATAGGCACAGGAATCTCGTCCTCGGAGCTATCATCCTCGTAACGGATGGATTGGGACCTCGACTGGGACGCCAGGGCAGCCTGTGCCTCGCTTCGTGTCGCAGTAGTTCTCGGCAGAAGAGGTCGTCGGAGCTGACGTTGTGAGGCTCTTCGAATCGGCGCGGCGGCCATTGGGGATGCAGTCGCCATGGAAGAGCAAGGCTCGGGGCGTCGCTGCTAAGCAGTTGGCAAGTATATAATAGCCAATATTTACGCGCTGGGTAGAATGATCGAGAGTGCAATGGATGGCAAGAGCGGTTGTGTTGTTGGCGTTGTTGGCGTTGTTGGCGTTGTTGGGGTTGTTGCTCCACGGCCAATAATACGCGTCCGTCAACTGGTTGCCCCGAGCAACGCCAGTACTTGTCAAGTCGTAGAATGGACGGCTCAGGCTGCGGGTCAAGACAATTAAATCAGAGGGATATTGCCAACTCATATCACTGCATTATTTGTGGTCTTGTTTCTTCTTTTCTCTTGATTATTTTGATTGTCGTGTTTGGACGCGGCATTCGAGCTCAGCGTCGCACGTGCAGTACCTGTGTATCTACCTGCAGAAGCCAGCTGGTATCGCGAGGTCCCCTGCACATGCACTCGGCTTGAGCTTTATTGCCTTTCACTTGCGGCCGAATGCTTCGGTGATGCAATAGCGTTAAGTAGATTATAGGACTATCATGGCTAGATTTGCAGCATCGTTTAGCACGGAACACGGGCTGCAAGTTAACGTATGCGCTACCTCTAACACTTATAATGGCGAATTTTTAATATAGTTCTTAAATCAGTTATTCTTCTTTATTCTTTATAGATTCCTTTATTTCTATTATTTTCTTTATTTCTCTTATTTTTCTTATTCTTCTTATTCTTCTTATTTCTCTTATTCTTCTTATTCTTCTTATTCTTCTTATTCTTCTTATTTTTCTTATTTACCTTATTTTCTATATCTTCCTCTATTACTCTTCTTTGCCTTTATTTTTCTTATTTTATGTATCCTTTTTTATTCATCATAAATAGCTTCTACCAGTCACATTTTTTTTACTGGGTTTATTTTTGCGGCTCTAGCCTTCTAATACCAACCATGTACTCAAGAATCTTGGCGCTGATTTGGTTTATCAAGTTGTAACCTCAAGAGGTAGATGCCGGCTGTAGGATTCGTCCAGGCTCATGCTAGTGAGACCGCACCACCAGTCGGCGACTTTGCACTGCGGCGTTGCACAGAATAGTCATAAACAGGTGGTAAGCTCCCATTCATGGAAAAGGTCCTTCCCGCCTCCACGATCACAGGAGCCGAATGGAGGCCATTGCCGTTGTTTGGGCCGATGAGTTGATTTGAGATGATGCACACCAATGCATCTACTTCCGCCTGGATGACTGAGTCTTGATACCTTGCCAGAAGTGATTGCAGAAAATACGTCAAGTGCGGTGAAGTCTCATATGCCAGAAATGTACAAGGAATCTGCAAGCAGCTCACAGTGAAGAAATTTGTCTAAACCGATGGCTTACTGCACTGAGTGAGGTGTTGTCACTACTGTTGGCAATGACGCTCTTCAAGCCGAGCGACAAAAACAGGTGACAGGGTCCTGCACACCAACTCAACCGATGCCTCTACGTTTGAGAACGTCCGAATAGACCCTGTGATAATAAGGCCTAGTCGACCCCTCACAAGAATTGGGGACTAATTGGGGGCGTTGATGCCGCGGAACACCGGGTCCTGTAGGTTGATCCGCAGCGAGCCCTCTTAGAAGGATGCAGATCTCAAGCCGGGCTGTCGCGGGGTCACCATGTCAGATAATAGTTGGCTTTGAACAAGTGGCAATCTCTACTCTGAATATTTCCTATAAACTCGTCTCTAGGACGTGCGACGCACAAACATACCGCCCGCACGCCTCCAAAATCGCATCGAGGATCGCGCACTTTTCCGCTCAATCCTCATCAACAAGCACATCTCCAGTCTGTTCTGTCCACGTCATACAGGGGCAAATCCACCAGTTTTATATCCATGGCCTGATTTGTGGGTGCGGCTGAAGTGTAACATCAGACCAAGTCCAATTAAGCTATTGCCGGGAGCCCTAGGCGCTACTATCACGCATAATAGATTCGTTAGTTTTCGGTTGAAGCTGTTACCCCGCCACGGACTTGTTCCTCCTCACATATCAGAATCTACATGTCGGCAATAGCCTTTTCCAGTGTAAGTAGGCTAGACGAGGTTGCCTGCCACTGCGCTTGCATATGCAGCTTACGGTTCGACAGTCTGGGAGTCTTTTTTAGTTTCCGAAATGGAATAAACGAACGGAGGAGACATGTCGAACGTGCGGCGGCCCATCGCTCGCGCCCTAATGGTATGCATGCGTCGCTGCGCGGCATTACAGTCCGGGATGAAATACATATACAGAAAAATACTGTCGCATATGCAGGCATATATTTTCAAAGTAAAAGGAATATCGAAGTCTATTAATTGTTTCCGTAATTATCGCTTGTCCTCACGTTGACCCGGAGTATCGCGCCAACCCAGCGCCACTCGTTCATTCACAGATGGTGGCTTTGGTTGACTAGATTACGTATTCGACTTGAACTGCGCAACATCTATAGAATTCCTTGATCCCGACGCGCTTTCGGAATCCATTGATCCTTCGCAGGTGAGAAAGCACAGCACCTAATCCGCATTCGGAAGTGGCTGGCTGCCAGAGGACCAGAGCTCGTAAAGTCGCCGCCCCCATCATGCACCATTGCACTAGACCACGCCACAACAGACTGATGAAGATATTTGGTGCGAACCTAATCTAATCGATGGGTAACATAGTATTGCGTAGTATTAGTGCAAGCGGAGACGTGGCAAAAACGAGGGGAAGGAGCGGCGAGGGGCCGTTGTGATCTTCCCTATCCGTATCGTATATGGACATGTCTGGCTTACCACTGAGCCTTGTGGCGAGCCATATCGTTGCAAACTTGACGAATCTCAAAGCACCACTTGGATCCTTCAGCCCCAAGTAAGCTGTGCCAAGCGCCGAGGTCTACGGTATTGGCTTTGCCCCGGCGCATTCCTTCAGCCCAGGCACGGCGAGCAACTCATCAGGAAGCTCCGACAAGTCTCCGCCTTACTGGAAGGCCTGGATCAACAAGTCAAGACCTGGATCAACAAGTCAAGATAATGGCCCGAGTGTAAGACTTGTAAAGTATATAAAGCGCCCAGATGTCCCTCCACATTCATCTCTCCATCATCATCATCAGCAACTCATTTCGATTCAAATCAATCATCATGTACTTTGCCAAGACCCTCGCCATCGTCGCCCTCGCCGTCTTCGGCGTTGAGGCTTGCAAGTCCGGAGAGTTCAGCTGCGGTAATCGCGGTGGTGCTCCCGGTCCCGACGGCGCCATCTACGTCTGCAACTCCTCTGGCCGCTGGCAGCTCAGCTCCCAGTGCGGTGGCCGCAACTGCTGCCAGGGTGGTGGCAACAACATCCACTGCGTCTGCTAAATAAAGGTGAGTACTTTCAAGTGAGTCTGATTAGCATGTTTCTGATCTAGCGAATTAGTTAAACAAAGCAAGTCAGCCACGTCTGGGTAGAACAAACGCTGCATTGTGTACATAGCGCCCAGTCTGATCAATATATTGTGATTTGCTCTCGTTTTTATTCGCTGCAAAGGGTATTCTTTACATGAGATGCCCAATTCCAAGGCTACAGTTATTGCTCAAGATAAACTATGTGCATGCAGCACCTGGGTGCCGGCACCCTTCACGTTGCAAATGCCCACTCGCTGTGCAGTGTAGACAGGTTTGCACGCTACAAACAAGTAAAAACGGCATGGTAAAACTGTGTAGCACGTCAATGCAGTCATTTCAAGTGTTGAGACGCAAGTGTTGAGACGCAAGTGCAAAGTCACCTCTGTCTGCGCGCAACTTGATCCAGTTGCCCGTCTTTGGCCGGTTCTGCGCTCGCCATCGCACAGCCTGGGCCTTCCCATCGAGTTAAGCTAATGGAAACTTACCAAAGATGAGATGCAGCTACGTCGACGGCTCTGGTGGACTTCAGGTGTCGAGCACAGCTGGCGCGCGGTCACACATGGTCGACCGACTATGCTGCGCAACGACGACTGTAATGTTGCACCTATTTCGCCTAGAGACTTTTTCCGGCGGTGACAACGACTACAATATGGTAGATTATTTTGTTGCATCTGTTCGCCAACAAACAT
This sequence comes from Akanthomyces dipterigenus, assembly GCA_030783385.1. Lineage (NCBI taxonomy): Eukaryota > Fungi > Ascomycota > Sordariomycetes > Hypocreales > Cordycipitaceae > Akanthomyces > Akanthomyces dipterigenus. Next base: position 23,920 of record JARJRE010000376.1, on the reverse strand, counting down.
TATCAGCAACATTTGTCGCAATTTCTTGCAGGCTGCACCGAGCCGCTCTACTATTCGATCCTAGTAGGATGATTGTATCTCGTGCTAGGAATGCTGGCTCTGACGAGCAAGGCATGGCCGCAGCTGATAAATCTAGACGCTGATACTATAGCCATAAGAGTATCCATAATTCTCCCGGGCTTGCATTCACCTGATTGATCCACGGCTAAGCAACTTGCGGTGGCTCCAGTAGCGGCGCCAACACACAAAGTCCCAAGTCCCGTCCCGCAGAGGCGCGCGAGAGGGGGAGCGAGCGTTCCTCTAGGATTGGACATTGTTTCTCTTGTCTCTTCTTTGCTGAGCTCCCTCTTTGTGCGCCAAGTCTTTCTCATTTCGTAAAAGTTGGTAGCCATTCCTGTCTTCTGTCATTTCTAGCATATCACGGTATAGCATTGTGGTATTAGTCTTTGGATGCCGCACGTAACTTATCGTTCATCTATCTTGCGACCGAAGGCAGACCCGAATCTATTTCTACTCCCGATGTAAGCCCACATCTTCATATCGTGGCCGCCAAACTTACGCTCAAAATACGTCGCTGGGTAGTCGCGAGAGCGGGCTGTCCTTGGCTCCGCAGTCCACGCAGGAGAATGCAAAAATGCAGTTGGCATCCGCGGCCGGCATGTTCAGACTGGTGCAGCCGTGGCAGATCCAGCCCTCGGCCCGGAAAGCCTTCCGCCGGCAATGCGCCACCAGCCTCCCCCGCGGCGACTCTCCAGCCGTGCAGTACGAGGACGACACGTGAAAGCGCACTCTTGGGCGCGAGCAGCGCGTGCTCCCGCGTGTTAGCGGACAGGCGGCTGCTTGGGTGGGATTCCATGCAGTATCTCCGGTCTCGTGGCCGCAGAGGTGAAGATACTTTGTAAGGACGCACATGTTGCTGATGACTATCCGTGGGGGGGGGGGTGTTGGACTGTCCCAAGCTCTTGGCTTCGATGTGCTTTTATACTGCTACCTGTTATCTGGGTGACACGATCGCTGCGTCGCTGCTGTACCTGAGATGGATAAGATGAGAGCCGCCGAAAAGATGCCGTGAGACCCGTCTACAGTTGGTACCGCCTGATCGTGTGCTGTGCAATCGCGGAACAAAACATACACGCGACAAATGACAGATAGGCAAGCATTTTGAAACGGAGACCCAGGGATTTATGGCAGTTCCATCGCCAACAAGAATTGCACTGGTGCTGGCAAGACAAACTACGTCAGCGATAATAAAGAAGCGACAATAGCGGCAGCAACAGCGACAACAACGACAGTGACAGTAATAGCTTGAGTATTTTATGCGGGAAAATTCCCATTCTCGACAATGTGCGCTCTTCATCCACGACAGAGCACATTATCTCGGTCTGTCCGCCTCGCGGCTTCAAGGCTTACTCGCAACTGAAGTGGGTTCGTTGGCAGCGCGTGCCGATGACTTGGACCTGACGGTCGTTTTTTGCCATCCCGGAGTGAAGCCCAAGGAAAGTTATAGCTTGTTGTAAAGGACTGCATGCAGCTACAAGGCTGCTGCAATGCGGTCCTCAACTTGGATCGTGACGCGGCGTTGCACGAGAATAAATACCTGTGTCAACAGTGAGCGATAACGGAAGACGGAAATACTTTTCTGAATTAGTTTAAAAATGGAGGACGCAAGAATGCGTGACTTGGTGCCGCACAAGAACATATCGAGCATATATACATCTGCGGCCGGCGACTTCTCGCCCTCTCTTTGTCAGGGTGGCTGCCACACCTACATCAGCGAACCCGTCGCCCAGATACAGAAGTTACATTCGCGGAGATATCATCATGTGCTACCGACGCCAGCTGGAACTAATATGCGACCCGAAACACCGACTGCCAAACAACAGGGACGACCACTTTTGGGTGTACTGTCCGTTCGCTAGCGGTGACGGGCGCGGCGGCAAGACCACATGCCAAACAGTGATCCTCTCAGCGCCCAGCGCCCACTTGTTCTGTCCTTTGATCAGGTGCTTCCAGAGTGTCTATTTGCGATACAAGTGGCAGTGTCACCAATGCGGGACTGAAAACAGCGGCACTTTGCGCTGCCGAGGCGATGGACACAGTGCATGCCTCCTGTGCCAGCTGCGCGACGTGGCTGTACGGGGCGACGTTGCCCTCGCCGTCATGGCCGACTATCCAGTCTGGTCTACTTGATGAGAGTGCGGTGCTGGTGTAGACACTCGTTGCATATTTCCATGCGCAACTGCCTGGTGGTGTGCAGTGTAGTGTTGGCCACCTTGGTTCCTTTGTTCAAGGTCGGGAGGCTTCGTGTGACCTCTCGCGAGAGTCAGATTTTACAGCCATTGAGTGGTATAATCGCAGTAGACAGACCACTGCTTCTATCAAATTGGTGCTTTCTATTGCACTCATTTGGCGGCTTGATAGGTAGTGTTGAGCCTGGAAGAGTCGACGGCGTTGAAAATAATGTGTTGTAGGCCGCGAGGGCAGGACGTTATAATTGGAATAGCTATATTTACAAAGTTTACGCCGACGGCATAATTATACACAGGGCACTAGGGCGGATCGGCTGCAGCCGGCAGGCGCTCGCCTAAACGGGCAGGTCTCACGGTCGGCCTGGATTTGCCGGCGAGATCCTCGGGACGGGCGCACCAACGACACCAATCAGGAAGTCGGCAAGGGGTGCTGGCGTAGCAACTTCCAAGTCTTGCTGCCGATGCGACGGCAATGTAGCAGTGCCTCAACGCTTAGCGGGCGGATCTATGCTCCATCAGGCAGTTGGTTCTTGACGAACCTCGTGCGGGCCTGACAATAGGAAGCCCGGCCGCGTATAAAGAGAGCACAGGGAAGAGGAGAAGAGACTCAGGGATTAAACTCACTCGTCCGACAGAGAAAAAAAAATGAAGGTCTCAAGTTCTGTGGCCGTGGTGTCGCTGCTGTCGCTGGTCGACCATGTCCAGTCGGCCATCACACTGCCGCTCAAGCCTCTGGACAAGAAGATTGGCTCCATGATGAAGCAGTCCACCAAGACTAAGGTTGATGAAAAGGGCTCCATCACTGTGCCCGTCAAAGATTGGATCAAGCACACTGCCGATCTTCAAGTATGCTCGATTATCCAATCCTGCGATGACGGTCGCTGACTTTGGGCAGTGGTACACGGAAGTCGAGGTTGGAACGCCGCCTCAGAAGTTGTAAGCTCTGAAGTCCATTCCCAAGCGGCAAAATGACGTTTGAAACTGACTGGATAGCAACGTCATTTTCGACACTGGCTCCTATGACATGTTCATCGCCAACAAGAACTGCACTGGTGCTGGCGAGACAACACGCCTCTTTGATCCGGACCAGTCCAGCACGTTTGACCAGCAGCCCAACCAGTCTCAACACTTTGGATACGGAACCGGCGTCGACTCGATCCCGCTCCAGTACAGCGGCGAGGGCTCCAGCGGCGTCATTGTGACGGACAAGGTCGGCATTGCCGGCCACGCCGTCGACCAGCAGCAGTTCCTCCTCTGCGACGAGTACCCCGAGTTCATGGACAATGTCCCCTTTGACGGCGTCATGGGCGTCGGCGTCGAGGGTGCGACCGGGCTGCCCAGCGGCAGCCCGTGGTACTGGGCGCTGTACGCGAGCGGCCAGCTCGACGGTCCCGAGTTCTCGCTGTACTATCCCGCCGGCAGGGCGGACGGCGCCGAGATGACGCTCGGCGGCACCAACCCGGCGCACTACACGGGCGCCATCCACAAGGTGAAGCTGCACCGCGACGGCAACTTTGTCGTCGACCAGCCCGCGCTGGCCATCAACGGCAAGCCGCTCGCGGCGGCCGCCAACAAGCAAACCATTCTCGACTCTGGCACGGCCTACTTTGCAGGGCCCAGCAAGATTGTGTCGGCCTTTTACAAGGCCGTCTCGCCCAAGATTAAGCAGCTCAACCACGAGGCGTGGGGCGTCGAGTGCGACATTATCGACTCGCTCGCCGTCGACATTACCTTTACCTTTGGCTCCGGCGCCGAGACGTTCAACGCCACCATGCCCAAGGAGTCGTTCAATCTCGGCCCCTACGAGGGCAAGCCTGGCATCTGCCAGACTGTCTTTAGCACCATTGATCTCGGCGGTAGCTTTCTGATTGGTGCTCCTTTGCTGAAGCAGTACTACACTGTCTGGGATGGCCACAACTTGGAGATGGGCTTTGCCGAGCTCAAGAAGTAGACGAGCGATGAGTATAGAGTAGCTAGACAGTATACATTACGACAATGATTATGAAACATGAATAATTAACAGGAGTCTTTTTTTTGCTCCTTGGCCTCGAAGAATACGGACGACGTGCGGGAGTATACCAAGTAGTGCATGCAGATCGCGGCATGACTGATTGATGAGGACACGGTCGCATTCTGTACCCCAGACGTTGAATCCTGACAATAGTGCCCTGCAGTGTAGACTAGCAAACTAGGCGTACTAATATACTTTGCGTGTCAGCCGGTAGTATTTCATCCGTATTTTTGCATAAATTAAATTCCAACGTTGCATATCCTACTAGTGACACCAACGAGCATGTTTCCAATAAGCTTTTCCCCAAGCAACCTGGATGGCCGCACTGAAACAATGTTACACCCAATGATTAGCACACGGACGGGCATCAATCCCGGGCAGTCAATTTCCAATCCTTTCCTCTGGCGTAGACGAAACGTTTCTCTCAAGGACGTCGTAGTATATTTGTTTTAGATGGTAGTTTTAGTATTCTTATAATAAAGGGCGGATATATAATAAGAAGAATTAGAAGAAAAGATTTTTCTTTTAAAAAAAAAGAAATAAGGAAAATAAGAAAAATAGAAAATTAAGAAAATAAGCAGCCAGCCGGTACACCCCATCGGATAATGGTCTCGCGATCAGACGAGGTACATCCAGGCAACACCCATCCAAGCATGAAAATGCACCCCGAGCATCAGGCTTGGCCACCTATTTCTAACCCATTCTCATGCTTGCGCTCTTGGTAGCATCATCCCCCGGCTCTTCTTACCCTTCTTGTGCCTTGCTCTCCCCACATCCCTGCTCCTGGTCCCCTTGTCGATCCCTTTTTCCGTCCAGTCGAAACATGCTCAATGCAAAATATGCCACGACCCAGTTATTACGGTAACAAGTCCCCCAGCTGGTGGTTTACTTGCTCACCGCACCCAGGAAGACGATTGGACATGGATTATTAGGGAATAAAACTTGCTCACTTAGCGTGTGGCGCTAGTTTTTATTGTGTTGCGCGGGCCGTTTTTGGGAACGGTCGCATGCGGGCAAGCCAGACAAATAAATACGTAGGATGAGACATTTGCTCCGTCATTGTATATTTTTTTTAACCTTTTGTTACATCGGATGAGCATCTTCAACTACATCATTGCCCTTTTTTCTTCTCTTCATTTCGTGCTGCATTTTGTGGAAATTCCCGTGGCTTGTCGCGATGCACATGGACGACAAGGCGCCCTCGGCGTGGTATATGCCCCTGCTGCAGCGGCCGATTCTGCTGCACAGCTCTCGCGATCCGGGAAAGTGTAGCCTGACTCCCGAAAGATGCGCCTATAAATCGAGTTACTGGCGGTTTTGGTACGTTCCCAACTCATCATGTGCTCAGCATTGCCAGAGTCCCTTCGGTATACGCTTCTTACACACAAACATCGTAGGTACGAGGCCGACCATGTCTTCGCCCTTCCCACCGTGTACCTTTTCCTCGCCGTCATTGCCCTCTTCGCAATCAGTCACTTTGTCAACGCCTACGCTCCCGTGAGCGTGACCCGTCAATCGCCGTGGCGCCGCACCGTCTCCGGCCTCCGATTCTGCGCATACAAAACATGGCGCTTCGGCAACCGCAACTCGCAGTCCCTCGGCGCCTATCTGCTGCTCGGCGTCGGCATCGTCTTTTTTGGGGCCATGACGCTCGGCCCCAGACCCTACTACTGGCCAACCGATGCCAAGTACGGCAGCTCGCCGCCGCTGGCCACCCGCACAGGCTGGATGGCCCTCGGCTGCATGCCCTTCATCTTCTTGCTGGGCGCCAAGGCAAACATGATCACGGCTGTGACTGGCATCCCGCATGAGAAGCTCAACGTCTGGCACAACTGGGTCAGTTGGGCCATGTTTGTGCTGGCCCTCATCCACACGTTTCCATTCATCATATACCACCGAGACGTCCCGCGCGACTTGCACAAGTCGTGGGTTACGGGTGGTGTCTGGATCACGGGCGTCATTGCTTTGGTCGCGCAGGCGTGGCTGACCTTCATGTCCATTTCGTGGATTCGGTAGGTCGCAAGCCGATGCCTCTGCTGTGCAGCCCACTGACGGCCATAGAAACAAATTTTACGAGTTCTTCAAGGCAACTCATTTCTTCTTTGCCATTGTATTCGTCATCTTCTTCTTCATCCACTGCGCCTTCCGCCTGTCGTCGTGGGATTACTTCATCGCCGCCGTGTCGCTCTACGCCGCCTGCTTGCTGTTTGCGTTTGTCAAGACGTACTTTCGCCACGGCGTCAGTCACGCTGCACAGATTCGCTGCGACACACCACACTCCCTTCGCATTGCCATTGCAACCAAATCAAGCTGGAAGCCGAGCCAGCATGTTTTTCTGCGCTTCATCACCTGCGGCGCGCATTCGCTGACCGCGCACCCGCTGACCATCTGCTCCCTGCCCGATCGCCGAGGTGGCGGCGAGATGGTCTTCTTCGTGCAGCCGCGAGGCGGCCTCACGGGACGACTTGCAGCGCTGGCACGCAAACAGCCGAATGGCAGCGTCTCGGTGCTTCTCGAAGGCCCGTACGGAGGTATGTCCACGAGGTGGTACAAGGGCTTCGACCGCACGCTTCTGGTGGCGGGTGGCTCAGGCTGCGGTTTCACCCTTGCGCTGATTGAGTCGTGGCTGCGTGCGGGGGAGACGCTGGATGGTGAGCGCCATCTGGAAGTCGTTTTAGCAACGCGCGATCCCGAGATGCGCATCTGGTACATGGAAGAGCTACAGCGCATCGCCGAGCGCCAGTCCATGCAGGGCAAGACGGAGCTGCCGGGCGTGACTGTGTCGTTCTCCGAGACGCACGACCAAAGCCTCGTGAGCAGGCCAGACCTAGGTTCGTCCTCGGGAGACGAAGAAAAAAGGGCCGTCGTCAAGAATGTGCAACCTGCGGATGGTTCAAGCACCGGTGCGTCACTGTTTGGCGTTTGCTTCTCCCACGGACGGCCAGACACCAAGGCCGCAGTCAACCGCCTGGCATCAACAGCTGGTGTCACTGTTGGCGTGGCAGTTTGCGGCCCAGCAAGCATGGTGTTTGACGTCGGAGCTGCAGCTGCAGAGGCACAGCTGCGTATTGTCCAAGGTCGGCCCGGTGCCACTGAACTCTACCTCCACAAGGAAGCTTTCTCGTAAGTTAGCACCTACGTTCATCATGACCGCCACTAACATCCACAGGTATTAAATAGCTTCAGCAGAGCCGCAGCCAGTGGCCGCGGGAGTCGTTGTATATACCCAGTCGTTATAGAGATATATAAACAGAGTTATGGCAATCGCGCTCGTGCCCGTGAAATTATCCATCCACCACCACGCAGTCGCCGACACGGATTGTGGGGTGTTGGTTTGCCTCTGATATGTAGTCCACCTCGTCGTGCTTCATGTGTGCTCCAAAGTAGGTTTTTCCGTCAAAGCGTCTCGTCTTGGATAACGTGGCTAGGGGCTCTTGCTTTCGCTCCCCAGTCTCCTGGTCGACACATACCATCTGGCAACGTCTGCATGCGCCGAGCAGTGAAAAGTTTTGCTCGCCGATGCGAACCTTGCGCCACGAGTCTTCCGAGTATGCTGGTTGTCGATCCCATATGCCATCCCCATGCTGCCCTTCCAACACAATATTGGCTCTAAATGCGGCCGTGGTGGCTGGTACGCCGCCGCGCTGTGCAATGGCCTCGTTTAATGCGTCGACGCTGGCGGAGTGAATCATGAGAATTGGGCTTTCGTTGGCCAGCAGGATTTTTGTTTGAACCTTTTGCAGCTCAGAGTCAGAGTCAGGTGGCGAAGGGACATCCTCGGGAAAGGATCCAGGCAACAGGCGTTGGACTCTGTCTGCTCGTTGATGTTTCTGCATCTTTGCCTTGTTTAGACGGCTTCCAAGACCCCGGCCACCAGGAGGAAATCTGGCGAGAACGCACGGCACACCAAGTGCTTCCAAGAAGAAATCATTCAGTTCCTTGGACTTGTACGTCTGCGCCGTAATTTCTTCGCCGCACACCCTCGACTTGGCTTGGCGAGCGTCTACGTCGAGGTGCGATGGATCTGCCGACAGTGGCACAGAAACTGACCGCAGGATGCCTTTGTAGTCTATGCGTAGAATGCCTGCATCGAAATCCAAAGTTGGTCTGATCAAAGCCATTCGCGGGTATCTTTTCTGACTCAGCGCCTGTCCGGAGCCCTTGTGCAAAAGACACCATTCCCGATCCCACACAAGACCCTCAGATCGTATGGGCCAATCCGTCCCTGCAGGTACTGCAAATCCCCCACAGCTCTTGATTGGATAGACTGTGATGGCCTTGACTCGTAGTGAAGGCTTTCTGACCGAGTCTGCTAGCATCCGCACCTCTTCTGGAACCTGAGGAATGTTGGCTTCAGCGAAAAATTCTTCGATAAACTGCAAGAAGCCATCCACATCGGCTTCGATACTCATGGCTCCGAGACTGGCTCGTATTACCCCCACAGGCTTGCCGTTCATGATATCATTGTCCAAGCCGCAGCGAAAGCCAGCTGAGAAATTCTTCTTCATCTCCCAGGGTTGTAGATCCAGGGCCGCTGCGATGCCGCCAGGGCTGCAGACACCTCCTGTTCGAACATGGATCTTGTTGATGATGGCAAGCTTCTCAAACTCGCCGAGAGAAATCCAAGCGCCAAGGCTGCTTCTGATATTGAAAGACACCATTGGTCCCGTGGGTTGCGAAGCTGGGCTCGGTGTGTAGAGAGTGCACACGGGACGTCCATTTCCGTGCTGTAGCTTCTCAAGGCCTGTGTACAAACGACGACTCAGGCACGCCGTATGCCGGGAAACTTGGTCCATCGATCCAAATAATGATTTGTGGGTGGTGAGCGCTATTCCAGCGGCAATGATGTTGTGAAATGGCAGGGTGCCGTCTTCTAGGCGTTCGTGTAGGAAGCTAGCCTTCTTCGCATGCCACTGTTCTCTTCCAGCGACAACCATGTCGACTGTGCCCCCTCCAAAATATTTTCGCTGGTCAAATAAATGCTCGGCCGACTTGCGTACTAGCAAGGCACCCAAATCCGGAAATCCAAATATTTTGTACAAACTCAAGACGACAAAGTCGGCAGCAAAATCAGGATGTGACATGTCAAGTTGAGATGTGGCTCCAAGAGACGCAGCATCCAGGAGAGTATATGCTTGGTGTGCGGCCTTGATGTCTCGGGCCCAGGATATTGGGTACCGTTGGCCATCCATGTGTGATTGTGCCGTGTAAGAGAACATCGTAGTAGACGACTGGTCAATTCCAAGCGGGTCATCGCCATTTATCCAGCTTTCGACTTGCTTGTCGTTTACGCATACACTGCGCTTTGCCTCTTCACGAACACCAACCAGGCTCGTGTGGCATGCCTGGTGATAGGCATAGTTGAAGCCACCCGCGGTCCCTCGCAAGCCGTCCAGCACCAGTTTGACGCCAGCAGTGGCGTTTGCAACGAATACAAGGTCATACTCATCCGGGTCCGCGTTGAAAAATTCCAGCAGGCGCAGTCTTACATCGTCAACCTGGTCTGTGGAGAGCTGGGACGGTAACGAGCCGGAATGCGGATTGCCGTACAGCACCGCAGTCAATTCGGATGCAAACGCATCCATTAGCGCTTTCGATGGTACAGTTGCCCCAGCATGGTCAAGATATATTGAATCTACCAATAGTAAGTATGCGGTAAGGCATCGCCACCCGTATTGGTCCATACCCTTGAGCATTGGGAACTGAGTATGTCTGAGCCGCTCGATGGCTTCATTGTATCCCTCTGTTTTCGAATCCATTTCTCCGCTCTGTTGGGAAGGGGAAAACGAGAGGTATGGAGAAATGGCGAGGTGGGCGTCGGTCAGTTGGCCTTGCTGGGTGTCGGCCGCCTCCGATGATCAATGTTGTCGCGAAAGGCGTACCTATGCTCTGCAAAACGAGCTCTTCGCGTCGCTTCTAAGTAGGATCATACATTTTCAACCAGTTGATTATAATTTGCCTTGAACAGCCAAGATCTGGCTAGGGATTGGGTCGAGATGCTGGCCAGCGGTTGAGACCGTGGAGCCGGAGTTCGCCACTTTCCCTATGGTGTCACTACTGAGTACAGTGCACTGGTTGAATTGCGCACTGTCAGCCTCACACGTTTTCACAGGCCTGCGAGTGCGTGACAAAAAAGACGCCGCTCAAATGATGAAAGCAATTTACTTCTTTTCCATCTCTTATCGATACTTTTTTTTTCAATTTTCCTCATAGCCCTATTTTTCTTCTCCTTCTATGCTTTGACTGCGGAGGATAGAGCTATGTACTAGATAAGGGCTCATCTTGTGCCTGATGAGTGCTGCCAGAAGTAGCGTTGCGATACTTCTCCTCGAGTAAACTTTTCCTACTACGGAAAGTACATAATTTTCCTAGACCATGTGCTTGGACGTGACTCTGCAAACTACATGCTTGCTCCTCCGTAGTCGAAGGGGATAGTAGCTATAAAGTACTACTGCTCGCTCTTATGTGCATCGAGGTACGCGAGGGAGTGCTGCTAACAAGAGACTGCACTTCAAACACGAGCTTAGGGGATTATGCCGATGGCAAGCGCTGTCATCGCAATCCGCTTGTTAAAAAAGAAAACATGACCAATGTGGCAAGAGAACCTTGCGCAGCTGTTGTCGGTCAGTCCATTTTCTTTCAGCATGAGCTGCTCTTTTCTTTAGGCCATGGCCACCAGCCAGCCAGAGGCCTGTCGCCAGACACGGCGCTAACATTGGCATTGGCATCCGAGCTATCATAGAGGCAGATGGATTCATTTGCTGAGTTGCGAGCCCATGTAAATCGAATATTGCTCAAAGAAAGGTCGTTTGGTCGGAAATTTTGTAGAGTTGCAACGTCATGTGTGTAGACGTAGAGAGCTCCATGCCAATCTCGATCGGCAGAGGTGTCCGCCATGGTATAGCAACGACAGTGCTGAAATCCGAATTTGGTAGCCCAACCGCTTCGAAACCGGTCAGGACGGCCTACAACAAAAAAAAAATTATTCCTGCGATCAATGTTCTCTTCAGACCAGAAAAGGCCCCGCTCCTACAGTGTCATGATGTCTTTTGCGTCAATGAGCAGCTCGGCGTGCCAAGGAACAGCCAGAGAGTTCGTACGGTCAATGTTGGCCCGGGGGCTGAAGTCGTGGTATCCGCGAGCGTTGACATCATCCAAGAATATGAAAGTTGCTCGGCTTTTGTCGCTCTCCCTGGCAGCGTAGGGCGGTGGTAAATTGCCGCTTAGTCAAGCAAAAAGGTTGAAGATTGTCATGTTTCGGATTGTTGGATGGCAGTGTTGTAATGTAGGATGGTGGACAAAAGGGGAGTTGAGATGCAGTACTTTCGACAGCTTAAATATGAAAGTAGCCAGGCAGGTTTTTAACAAGTTCACTGCGGTTAACTATTGGCGGCTGCCTTTAAATTTACATCTTAAACTGCCACGAGCTACTAGTAGTGCATATGTTCGTCGTGGGCAAGAGTGGCGTATGAGGAACTCTACTTGAGCCATCGGACTGGTTTCGAGCCGGTTGTGGCCGTGGTGTTCATTCATCTCATCAACTTCAACAAGACGCTTGGGAACCATGTTGGCGAATGTGTCGATTGGAATAAGCAGGATTGCTTAGGACTAGTATCGACAGCCAATGGTAAGAAGAACAAAAAGAAGTCAAGGTGTGCCGATTTTGACTCAAAATCAGTACATATATTTCAAATCTCCGCCTCGAAGAATTTTACAGCCACATGCTCAAACTTTTGGTGACAGTAGAGCTGACCCACTGCTGAATGGACGCTTGCGACTCTGCAAAGTCAGAACGACAAAGTGAATATTGAAAATGGGTTTCATCTGATTTACACTCTAAGCCTCAGTTCCTGGATTTCCCATCCATCCATCACTGTACTCCCCAAGTTATTTTCTACCCGCCTCCACCCAGAAAAACATGCTCTAGCGGGGCGACTAGTAATACAGACGCTCAAAAATGAAGCGCAACTCTTTTATCGGCGAACGCTGCTTCCAGCAGGGGGGTCATAGGCAAGCTTTCTCGACTTGAGCCAAGCCCACTTGTAACGCTTGACCCAGACACTCATGGCCCACAGGGTGGCGGTGACAACCAGAACCTTCATACCCATCTTCTTGCGGTCATCCATCTCGGGCTCGGCGGCCCAGTTGAGGAACTCGACAACATCTTTGGCCATCTGTGAGGTGGAGGCGGGCGTCTCGTCCTCGTACTCGACAAGGCCGTCGTAGAGGACACGGGCCATGGCGATGCCGGTTCCGGGGAAGTAAGGGTTGAAGTTCATGCCGGGTGCGACGCTGGCGCCGGCAGGGGGTTCGTCAGGGTAGCCGGTGAGCAGCGAGAAGATGTAGTTGCAGCCGCCGTGGCGACCCTTGATAATCAGGCTCAGATCGGGAGGGAGGGCACCGTTGTTGGCGAAACGGGCTGCCTCTTCGTTCTTGTACGGCGACGGAATGTAGTCGGCAAGCTTACCAGGGCGCATTTCGATTTCACCCTGCTCGTTGGGCTCACCCTCGTACTCGTTCTCCTCGGCGAGTGCCTTGGCCTCGTCGACGGTGAGGACAGTACCAACAAGGGTACGGTACGGAACACGGCTCAGGGAGTGGCAGCTTGCGCAGACTTCCTGGTAGACCTGGAATCCACGGCGGAGACTGAACGGGTCAGCATGATCGGTAGGTGCAAGTGTCGACGGTTTATCTTACGCCTGGTGGTCAAAAGTCTTGAACCACTGCTCGTGAACCCAAGGGTATTTGGTAGGGTGAAGACTATCGTCATTGTTAGCCACATCGGCTGGTGTCGATAATAAATCGGCCTGGCGGATTTATGCCGCACAGCATAACCGAGGCGCACTCCGGCGCGTGCACGTCGTCGGATCACAGGAAATCACGTACCCTTCCTCAGCAGGAGTCATGGCGTGGGCCACGGGTCCATAAAGGTGATAGTACCAGGCAATGGAGCCGACGGCGAGGGAGGTCGAGGCGATGGCGGACACGTTGAAGCGGCTGGCGGAGGCTTCTCCGGCACCCGCGTTTGTGGAGGCCGCACGCTGGAAAAGAAAGCACGTTAGCACTCAATTGCGAAACAATCGTCTGTGTATCGGCTCGAGGGGATGGATTCAATGCATTGGCGAGGTGTTGTTGGTTCCTCGGCAATGGAGGTGAGACCCAGCTCGTCGGGTTGTGTGTCGAGGTAATCCGTACCTTGGTGACGTTGACGGCGCCATTGCGCAGCCCATTGAGGGCGCGCGGGGCGCGGAAGCAAGATCTCGCCAGCATGGTTGGCAAGTTGGATCGTAGCCGCAGGAGGAGCCGCGATCAGGGTCGAGGTGTGGAAGAGTGTTCGGTCTCGGGGGTCGGGAACGTCGAAAGGGCTCAGCAGGAGAGGATCATGAGCCTCGAGAAAATCCAGCGTTTCCGAAATGGGCCGACGCTGATTGGCTCAGGTCACGTGTCGGGAACTCTCGCACCTAAGAAATGCTCCACTTGCGGGCAAGCTGTTTGGCCACTGACGACGGTATTACTACGAGCAGCGCGCTGTAAATTATCTTTACAGGCACTGGTACAGTGGCCCGCGCAGCTGCCTGACTGCCTAGGCCAAAATTAGCCAGCCTCCGCTAGCACCAGCCACAGAAGACGACTCGCCTTCATTTCGCGCTGCCCTGGAGATGGGGTAGTCCGTTCCGGCATATGTGGCTGACGCCGTACAAGTAAGTGTAATGTTAGCAGGCAAGCACGCAGGCAGAGCAGGCAAGCAGTCTTTTTTGTGTTCTGCCCCTCCCCCGCCAAACCCAACCACGAGCCACAAAAGCTTTGGGATATAATTCCACAGTTTCATTTCTTTTTTGCCTTCTTTGTAAAGCTTTTATACCCTGGCTGTAGATTACCGTCGAAATGTCCACCTCGAAGAAAATCTTCTCCCTTGCGGAAAAGGGTCTGAAGCTTACCACCGCTGAGGACGTCGAGCCGCACATTGCAGCCCTACGCGCCAACGATGTCGAAGAGGTGCATCTGCTAGGCAACAGCTTGGGTATTGAGGCCTGCAAGGTCCTCGGTGAGATCCTTGCTACCAAGAAGAACCTCAAGGTAAGCGGGCAAATAAAGTACGGGTGGCTGCATGAATCTAACAATGCAGGTCGCGAACCTTGCCGACATCTTCACCGCTCGCCTTCTGTCCGAAATTCCCGACGCCCTCTCGCACCTCCTCACCTCGATCTTGAACCTGCCAAACCTCCACACAATCAACGTCAACGACAACGCCTTTGGCCTCAACACGCAAGCCCCGCTCGTTGCCTTCCTCGCCGCCCACGTGCCGCTGCAGCATCTCTACCTCAACAACAATGGTCTTGGCCCGCACGCTGGTATCCTGATTGCCGACGCCCTTTCGGAGCTGCACATCAAGAAGCAGGCGGCCCGCAAGGAGGGCAAGACGGTACCTGACCTCGAGACCGTAATCTGCGGCCGCAATCGTCTCGAGAATGGCAGCATGACGGCCTGGGCTAAGACGTACAGCCTACACAACAAGATCAAGGTAATCAAGATGGTGCAAAACGGCATCCGTCAGGAGGGCATCAGCCATCTCATCAGCGAGGGCCTCAAGCACACCGCCGACCTGCAGGTCCTCGACCTCCAGGACAACACATTTACCCTGCGGGGCTCCAAGGCCCTGGCCTCCATCGCCCCCAGCTGGGCGTCGCTGCGTGAACTCGCTGTCGGCGACTGCCTGCTCGGCGGAAAAGGCAGCGTCGTGGTTGCCAGCGCTCTCGCAAAGGGCAAGAACACCAAGCTGGAGACGCTGCGCCTGCAGTTCAACGAAATGGCTCCTGCCGGTGTCAAGGGTTTCGCCGATGCCGCCAAGAACCTGCCTGCTCTGAAGCGCATCGAGCTCAACGGCAACAAGTTTGAGGAAGACGACGAAAGTATCGAGGTGCTGCGAGAGCTGCTTGACGAGCGCAAGGAGGCCACCGCCGGCAACTTGGTGGTCGAGGACGAGTGGGGTGTGGATGAGCTCGACGAGCTCGACGACGTGAGCAGCGATGAGGAAGACAAGGAAGATGAGGAGGAAGATGACGTCACGCCCGAGGAGCGTGCTGAGAAGCTCGTCAAGGAGGCCGAGGAAGCACAGGAGGAGCCTAGAGTGCAGCTCGAGGACAAGAACGTGGACGAGCTTGCCAAGAAACTGGAGAAGACGGGTATTTGATGCGTTTAGGGGCATTTTCTTTCTCAGGCTTTACATAGATGATACACTAGCGCTTGAAAATTTCATCATGATCATGACGTGCGTTTATGAAAGATGAGATGCATTCGGTTGGATCACGACACAAACGTGGAATGTCGAGGGGAATATTTATGATGTATCTTCTATCTGCAAGGCAAAGCAAATCTCTAGAGGCATAGTCAAGTTGGCCCTGTGACTAAAATCACGGGGACAAGAACAGTAACAGGAAAGTGATGAAGCAAAACAATAGCAAATAAAAAATGGAAGGATGACTTACTCCTAGAGTTGCCAAATTCAATCTCGTCCTTCAGAAACTAAACTAAAAAAAAAATAGGACCAACAATGGCATCTCGCCTTGTCCGCATTATCGTCCTTCATTGCAAAAACAAGTGTCTATCTGGGTATCTGCGGCTTTCGTATCTTGTCGTCGCAAAGCCGCGCCTTCCGGCCATTATACAGTTCGTCAAAACAAAAGGAAAATAAGATGAAACGATTGCTGCGTTACATGATGACGTCCATGGTGTCGGCACCGCGGAACTGCTCAAAAGCACCGTACTGCGATGCCATCTCCATCTGCTGTTGCTCACGAACAAAGTCGGGTCCGAGATAGATGGGGTCTGTAGCCTTGTTGTAAGTGGCCGAGGCACCAAAATGGCAGTAGGCGTTGGCAGCCCGGCTGTTGGCATCGCGCTCGTTTTCCCGGCGCATGAGCTCCTCATAACCAGAAGCCATGTAAGGCTCGCTCTCTGCGGGTTGGGTCCAGCGTCCGTTGGCAATCTGCTCCATGGGTGGCACATCCATGGCATTGTTCATCTGCTGCTCGCGCTGGTAGCGAACGCGGGCCAGGTGTTCCTCCTGCTCGAGGGATGTACTGCTCCACGCAAGCGCGGGAATATTCTGCGCCCCATTTGGAGGGCAGATGCTCCAAAGTTCCAGCAGTCGAAGCTTCTGGTCATCGTCGGCCGTCTTGAAGAGCTGAAGCTGCGAGGGTGTTAGAAGAGAGGGCTCAACGCCGTAGCTTCGAAGAATGGCTTCTGCCTGGGAAACGTCATTTTCGAGGGGCGCCGAGGATGGTCGCTGGAAGTCTTGCCCATGTTGCGTCTCGATTTCTGAGCTGCGAGGCTTGGAGACGTGGTATGAGTGCGTGTAGTGCTGCGAGGCCGAGTAGACGGGCTGCGAAGGGGTGGGAGCAGACTCTTGCACCTGCTGTTGCTGCCCTTGGGCTTGCTCGCGAGCCATGGTAGCCTGGAGCTCGGGATCGAATGTGAGGTTACGGGAAAAGAGAGCGAGCAGTTCGTCCGGGACTTGCATGTTGCTCTGCATGTGAGCCTGTGCAGGCATCATGGTCTACACTGGTGGTTAGCCGCTGATCGTTGCAAGAGCACTCAGTGGCAAGCTACCTCCATGACAATATTTCTTGATTGGTTCACAAGATGACGAAAAAAACGATAAATCAAACGGTCCGGAGAATCCAAGTCGCCGAGTCTCGTTCACAAGTGACACAAACTGAATATAGTTCTGCTCAGCCAGGGGCGGGTGCGCCGTGGTGGTAAACAAGATCGCCGGGCCAAAGTCTACGAGAAGCAAGAGCGATGCGTCGACACAACAAGTCGGGATAAAAAAGTAAGGCGTTTGTAGAAGTGTTCAGAAGATGGAAGAGAGGGAAAAAAGCAGCGGCAGGCAGCGTCTTTGTATCACGAGCAGCATGCGTTGGGCAGCAAGCGTGGTCACAAGCGGATTGGCGGGGCTCAGGAGGGGATCGGTGAGGCAGCAATGCACGCTGCGGCTTGGTCAGTCTGCTTCTAAGAAGAAACAAGTGAGAAGAAGTTGAAGAAGTCTGCAGTTGAGCGGGAGAATACGCTGGAAAATGTTTCTCGTTTTCCTTGCATTTATAACTATTACCAGAGGGAAATGAAAGGGTGTGGCGAAAAGATGACACGGATGACATAGGCCATGAGAAGTCGGTGACGATATTTGTTGGGGGCGCCTTAAATTAGCTGCTGCACTGCTCCCCTATAGGGCCACCTACAGCAAGGGACAGCGAACCGCCAGGCACCGGCAGCTTCGGGCTTACAGCGGCACCCATTAGGAAGGAACCAGCGGGCGGCGGGCGGCGGCATCTGCGGCGCAGCGGAACCGGAATGGCGGAACTACGCCGCTGCCATGCACGTCACTGGAATGTGCAGTCACGGAGCGAGTAGAACCCATTGGAAAAATAAATGTGCTGGAAACGATTAAAGTACTATTTTCAAATTATTCTACGCATTCACCGGCTTCGAGTGTTGTCCGTGCAAAACGTTACAAATATATTAGCAGGTATAATAGCAGTATAGGTGCTAATATAATATAATACCTCCCTACGATAGATTTAATTCACATGCAAAGTACCTGAAATCCATGTGAAATGGAACTAGAGATATCCATTCTTTAATTAGAAGTAAGTCTTCTATGCTCGGTTCACAGAGAAGATAAAAAATAAGAAGAATACTATGGATAAGAGAAATACTAAATGAAGGGGATAATAAGAAGAAATAAGAGACTATAATATAAGACTACAAGGTGTTTAATGTAATAAAAAGGATGACTGAAATGACAACTCACCACTTGTATTTGAGTGGTACTCCTATCCATCACCCACTTGCCGTCTCAATCACCCTGATAACCGCCTCTGTAACCTGCTTCGTCGCCGCCGTGCCCCCCGAGATCACACGTCGTGATTCCCATTCTTGCAGACCTTTTTCATCGCCCTCATCAACTTCCCAGCCGCTTCTTGCTCGCCGAGCCAATCCAGCATCTCCGCCGCTGTCCAAAACGTCGCTACCGGGTTGGCAACGCCCTTTCACGTAATTTCAAACGCGGAGCCATGGATGGGCTCAGACATGGAGGGTTTCTGACGAGTAGAATCCAGGGTGCTCTTCGGCGCGATGCCAATGGACCCCGCCAACGCCGCGGCCAGATCCGACAGGATATCGGCGTGCTACACAGCTTAGCCTCTGACTTCTGGTGCAATGTGTAGTACAATCACAGGATTGGTGGCCACGATTGTGTCGAGCGTCTTTGGCTTCTCCATCATTCGCACAGTCATGGCGTCCACCAGCATCTTGTCCACAATCACATCGGGATACTCCTTGCTCACCTCGGTCGCCACCTCATCCCACAGCACAATGCCGTTCCTCTGCGCGTTGCTCTTTGACACGACCGTCAGCAGCCTTTCTCGGGCGCTCCTGCGCAGCTTGAATGCCAAACGTGTCCATAGTCTGCGACAATGCGCGGAGTACGGATATGCCGGCATCTACCACTTCCGGTCCGATGCCATCTGCGGGGATCGCGGCAATACTGTATGTCTTTGCACCAAAGAGACGAACGAAAGTCATGGTCAATATCGAGTAAAACGTCAGCCTCTCCCCAAGGACGATAATATCAAAGATGCGATAAGAACCGTGTGAAATAACGATGAATTCTGCCTGAAGTATTACGAGGTGGAATTACGATCGTAATGGTGGTAAACTAATGTGGGGTATGGGCCGCTGGCAGCCGGGACTGATGGGTCGCTGGCAGCCGGGACTGATGGAGTCATCTCCGTCGAAGATTGTCACCATGTTCACAGACTGTGCAAAGAAATGCAAAGTTGGTTAGCATATAATTCAAGTTAAAATAGCCACTTGTACACGTAATGCTTCACTACTAAATGTGACTAAAGAAGTAAGGTACCGCGACTGGGCTGATTGATGGGCCACTTGTGCGAGCATCAGCCTGGTTGACGGAGCCGTGTACTCCATACATGTAGCGATAGTTGGCCAGTGATCATTATATAATTAGATATGTCATACCTCAATCTCGTCAACCATGTATGTTACACATCCTGTATTCGGAGGTATGCACATGCCGACGCTGACGCTGTGACTCATTGACTTTCCCTTGCGACAACGCAACTAAGGCTGCCGGGTTCTGCGAGCGGCTTAAAGGTCAGGGCGACGGCCTTCTCTTTGTCACTCAACATGAACTCTCATCTGTTTGAATGTTTCATTTGTGTAAACTACGCAAACAACTCGTCTAGCACTCGATTACTGTACATGAAGCCACAAGATGGGATTCCCTGACCTTGGCGAAGAAGCTGGAATCCAAGGTAAGCTGCGCTGAGTCTCTGATTTTATCGCGCAAAGGGTGCAAGATAGCTGACAGTCTCGCAGCTCTCAACAGCTGGTTGGCTACCAGGTCCTACGTTGAATCGTAAGTTGTGCTCTTTGAACCTTGCCCCCTTCAAAGGCTGGCCGACGCAACCTTGTGCGGAACTTTATGGCAGTTTTTTTTTGTTTTTGGGAGGGGTATGTCATTTCTGTCCTCGAATATACTTATGTGATTCACAGCTATTCCCCTTCTCAAGCCGATGCTGTTTGCTTCCAGGCCGTCGGCTCTGCCCCAGATGCCGCTGAGCACCCCCACGCTGCGCGATGGTACCAGCACATTGCCTCCTACGAGGCCGAGTTTTCCAGTCTCGCGGGCGATCCCTCCAAGCCGTACAAGAACTACGGGCCTGAACCTGCCAATGGCGTAGCCTCTCTGCCCGCAGGCGACGACGATGAGGACGTCGACCTGTTTGGCAGCGACGAAGAGGAAGACACCCAGGCTGCGCGCATCCGTGAGCAGCGCCTGGCCGACTACAGGGCGCGCAAGGCAGCCAAGCCACAGACCGTTGCCAAGTCTGTACTCATTCTTGATGTCAAGCCATGGGGTATGTCGTTTTTTTTGTTTGTAGCGCTGCCCTTTGCTACTTTGCTGACACTGGCTAGATGACGAGACGGACATGGTGGCGCTCGAGGCTGCTGTTCGCGGCATCGACCGAGACGGGCTGGTCTGGGGCACCTCGAAGCTCATTGCTGTTGGCTATGGCATCAAAAAAACTGCAGATCAACGTGGTTGTCCAGGATGAAAAGGTCTCGACGCATGACCTCCAGAACGAGATTGAGGGCTTCGAGGAGTACGTCCAGTCTTCCGACATTGTAAGTTCCATTCCGAGCTGCACCGACATAGATCTCAATCTAACACTTGCTCAAGGTGGCTTTTCAGAAGCTATAACGAGGTTTCGAAAAAAAGTATAGGGTCATCCGTCAGGCTACGATTTGCCGGACGCAATCGTTCAAACGGCAGCGTTCAACTGCATAGGCGGCTGGAAAAAAAGGAACATTAAGTCGCAGCCTGATGTGCGATTTGCTTTGTCACGGTGACGACTTAGTTGTAGTTTTTTTTTTTAATTCAATTTTCCGAGACACTTCAACAGCGCCGTGGCTTGCGTGGATATGCCCTCTTCTGGGCGGCTGGCGACGTCACGAGCAGACGCCACAATCCCCATGGCAATTATTCATACTTTATTCACACTATTCCACCCTCTAATGAATATTTCCACTTTAACAAAGTGTCGTAGATGTATTTAAACGCATCAATAACTGGGGAGAGCTGCATTCAGCACGACACCTCGCTCTCTGCGCTACCCCTTGTCACGATGTTGACCTTTTGGAACATTCGTGCTATTCGGAATGAGATCAAGCATTTTTCTCTATGTATGCTCACAAGTTACGTCAGAATCTGAAATCCCCTCCTGTATTATAGGCGCATCCGGCCGTGTTACTAGTAAATGGCGTATACTTGGAAAAAACGTTAGGCTACGGCCTTGTACCCCAGTGGTGGCCCTGGGTCTGCCCAAAAGAATATCCCGAGCAGGCCACAATTCAGCTCTTACAGCTGTCGAAGCTTTGCATCACACCTGCTATTCTTTGTAAAATTGGCTGCTCTATGGTTCCGGACTCTGTCTACACGAAGCCACATCCTGCCTGTCCAAGCTAGGCTGAGACATGCCCATCTTCGGGGATTAAGGTTCTGAAAATTGCATCCCTAGTAGGTCTAACCATGAGTGTGCTAGAGCATTGTACCTAAAGTCCCTCTCCATAATGACTTTTCCCAGCCGCAGGCAATATGCCCAAGTGAGGCCCCAACATTCCATCGGGACCGGCTCCTCGCCAAAGTATAAATGCTGCTATCGTGCTTTGGCATTTATCCAACTTCATCTTCCATCCACCATTCAAGATGAAATTTTCTACTTCCACCGTCATCATTGCCATCCTCGCTGGACTGGCCGCTGCCGCCCCAGCTGACGACCCGTCTCCTCCGATCCGCGTTCCGAAGACCAACTCGGGAAAGGTACGTGCCCCAGGCGCGGCAGCATGTCTCACGGCCAGTCAGAGAATTTGCAGATATATTCTACAGACCTTTCAAGATGCCCTGAGCAGACCAAAATGGTGCTAATTGTACTGTAGCCTTGCCCCGTCTGGATCAGAGAGCCCTGCTGCAGTGAGCTAAAGGGCACGCGCTATGAAGGCTGCCCCTGCGCCCAAGTTTGCCCACTTGGTGCAGAATAGGCTGTGTGGTCATAGATCTATCGAGTTGTGATTCAGAGAGCCAAATTATACTATATTGTTTCGCCCCTGTCAGGTCCAGCGTGGCATGTTCGACTTGTACACCTCCATGTGCCGTGCCGTGTGCGATAGACTCAGCGAGCAAACCTATGCAAGTACAGCAGGGAGCACCTAGTTTATCGTGTGTGCAATCGACTGTCGTACAGCAGGCGGGCAATGGCCATGGCGTACACAAACGCAAGCACAAAAGCACCGGACAGTGGCTGGGAAACGAAGGCAGAATGTAACTCCAGTATTGGCTTCAAAGAGATTATCGGCTCGAGGGCAGTCAAAATGGCTGCTTACGATGAGTTGACAACTCGATACTCCTGACCTTCAAGGCGTATTCGTGCTTCGAGCGATTGATGTGCCGCATTTATGAGCTATTGTCGAGACAAGAATTGTAGACGGGGGATCAAGTTTCATGGCAAGGCACGTATTTCAGTACAACTCGAACTTTTAAAAAAGAAAATCGGCGTCGCACATGGTATCTATGTTGTCTTTCCTACAGGCTCGCTCGTGAACCATCCTAGCAGCTGAAAAAAGTCGAGCCGCCTCTCAGCCGACATCAAAAAAGTAGAAAAATCCAAAATGCGTGAGACGTTGATATTCAAGACACGCTTATCCAGGTCGAAATAGCCTTGGACAACCCGAACATTTCTGTCGGAAATGCTAAAGATGGTGATCTAAAACCCACGAGTTAGCAAAATGACAAGTGAAATGGTGGCCGCACACAAAACTTGCTGGAATTGTTTTGTGGTGATTATAGTTTGAATCAACAACAACATGCTCTGCAAGGTACATCAACGCTGTGACTTCAGCCATGGAGATTTGATTTGTGAGCATCCGTGCCATGTTGGCGATAACGGCCATGGTGTGAGGCTCCGACGTGTCCCGCTGTGGTGCGGCACCGCTTGCCCAGTCTGTTTCAGAACTGGGCTGCAAGATTCGGGTCATGATCGAGACAGTCTTCCACGAAAAGGATTTCTTTTTTCCAAAGTACTGGAGAGCAGGATCCGTATTGCTGATTCATAGGTGCATTAGCTATGCACCTGTGGCTAGGGGCAAAAGCATCGTAAACTTACGAGAGATTCAGCCAGCGTGTAAGTGAGCCCAAGATCCCAGCGTCCGGGTTCTCCGAGGCTTCAAGGTAGCGGACTACATGGGCCCATAGGCTGGTAGCATTGTGGAAGCGCGTCTGAACACATGCTTGATCTTTGACAGTGGTGGCAAAGTCGGTTGCCGGATGGCGGGCGTCTAGCCAAGGCTTCCTAGCCTGCAGCATACGCTCCACCTCTTTGGCTATGCGTGGGCGAAAAAAAAACTGCCCATGCCCGTTGGATGCTTTGCCGGTAGCGAGGTCAAGGGTACGAACGTTGACCGCCCAGTTTGCAGTGTAGAAATGCGTCTTGAGGTCATCAACAGTCGCCTGCAGCATCTTGGCGCGGACCATGGGAGCAAGAGACAAGCGGAAGATTTTGTCATAGTCCCAGACGCGGGTGCTGGCAGGGTGCTCTTGCGAGACGTTGTCCATGACTGACGTTGCCGGATCGATACTGTCTAGACGGTCTGGTGGCGAAACTGTTTGGGAGGAGGCATGTTGAGGTCGAGGAGACATTAGGCAGCGGCATCGACCTGGTAATATATGCGCTGTGGCGTCGACTGCAATCCACGAGAGACGAACCTCCTGGACTGGCAGGCGAGCAGCGGGTGGGCTTCTTAGTGACGGAGGCGAATCGCCGAGTGTCTGAAGGCTTGAGGCCAGGGTCGCGAGGTTGTTGATGGTTGGATGAGGACGCGCTGTTGCTAGGAGTAGGCCCCTTGGGTACTGTACGTACGCGAGGTACTAACCTAAATTTAGCAGTCAAGCACACTCAAGTGGGTGATTGGAAAAAGACGCCACGGTTGCTATTTATTTTGTCTTTTATTTTTTGATTATAGTCTTGCCATTCTTTCTTCTTTCGTCATTTCGCTGTCCTTCTGTCACGCAGGGCAGTTATTA